>CABHPP010136686.1:0-12254 GCA_902168425.1 Peromyscus attwateri
TTCATCTTCCTTCTTTAGGTTGGATTTTTCCTTCTAGTGCTTTCTGTAAGGCTGGGTTTGTGGATAGGTATTGATTAAATCTGGTTTTATCATGGAATATTTTGTTTACTCCGCCTATGGTGATTGAGAGTTTTGCTGGATATAATAGTCTAGGTTGGCATCCGTGGTCTCTTAGTGTCTGCATAACATTTGTCCAGGACCTTCTAGCTTGCATAGTCTCTATTGAGAAGTCTGGTGTTATTCTGATAGGTTTGCCTTTATATGTTACTTGGTCTTTCTAAGGCAGAAGAAACAGAAGAAATTAATCCTAACAATGACTTAAAGAAGATGATAGAGGCCCTTAAAGAAGAAATAAAAAAATATTCTTAAAGAGGAAATAAAAAATTTCCTCAAAGAGGAAATGAAAATCTCCATTAAAGAGGAAATAAAAAATTCCCTTAAAGAGGAAATGAAAAACTCCATTAAAGAGGGAATGAAAAACTCCATTAAAGAGGAAATGAAAAACTTCCTTAAAGAGGAAATAAAAAATTCCCTTAAAGAAATGGAAGAAAAAACAAACAAAAAATTGGAAGAAAGCAAAGAAAGCCAAGAAAAAATAATTAAACAGATGAAAGAAACATTCCAAGATCTGAAAAGAGAAATTGAGACAACAAAGAAAACACAAGCTGAGGGAATGCTGGAAATAGAAATCCTGACTAAACGAACAGGAACTACAGAAACAAGTATAACCAACCGAATACAAGAGATGGAACAGAGAATCTCTGACACTGAAGACACAATAGAGAAAATAGATTCGTCAGTCAAAGAAAACACTAAAGACAAAAAAGTCGTAACACAAAACATCCAAAAAATCTGGGACACCATGAAAAGACCAAACCTAAGAATAATAGGGATAGAAGAAGAAGAATACCAACTCAAAGGCACAGAAAATATATTCAACAAAATCATAGAAGAAAACTTTCCTAACCTAAAGAAAGAAATACCTATGAAGATACAAGAAGCTTACAGAACACCAAATAGGCTGGATCCAAAAAGAAAGTCATCTCGCCACATAATAATCAAAATATTAAACATACAGGTCAAAGAAAAAATATTAAGAGCTGCAAAGGAAAAATAGGTAATTTTATGTGATATTTTTGTTTTTGTTAGGTAAAACTTCCTTAATAGGAAGCAATTAATTAGAAGTTATTTCTTTGAGCATCATACATGCACTGTTATCCTTTTCACAATACCACACTGCTATTTTTAAGAAAGGTCTTTATTCATTTTACATACCAAGCACAGATCCCTTTCTCAGCCCTCTTCCCTCTCCCTTCTAGCCTTTCCCCATGACCCTCCCCCCCATTCTCTCCTCCAACATGGTAGGGGCTCCCGTGGGGAATCAGCAAAGCCTGGTACATTTAGTTGAGGCAGAACCAAGCCCCTTCACCCTACATCAAGGTAAACAAGGTATCCAATCATAAGTAATGGACTCCAGAAAGCCAGTTCATGTACCAGGGATAGATTCTGATCCCACTACCAGGGGCCCCTCAAACAGACCCAGCTACACAACTGTCTCCCATATGCAGAGGGCCTAGTCTGGTCCCAAGCAAGTTCCACAGCTATTGGGCTAATGCTCATGAGTTCCCATGAGCTTGGTTAAGTTGTCTCTAGATTTCCCATCATGATCTTGACCACGACCTACCCCACCATTGCTCATATAATCCCTCTTCCCTCTCTTTAACTGGACTCCTGGAAAATATCCTGAATGAGGCAACCCAGACTCAGAAAGATAAACATGGTATGTACTCACTCATAAGTGGATACTAAATGTAAAGCAAAGCAAAGGATAACCAGACTATAACCCATAGCTCCAAAGAAGCTAGGAAACAAGGAGGACCCATAGAGGGAATACATGGATTGCCTTGGGAAGGGGAAACAGATGAGAACTCCATGAATAAACTGGGAATGAGGGGGACAATAGAGGGGAAGAGTTGGGGGATGAGAACATGAGGGAACAGGTTGGTCAAGCTGGGGAGGGATGGAGTGGGAGGGCAGTGAAAGAGATACCATGATAGAGGGAGACACCATGGGGATAGGGAGAAACCTGGTGGTAGGGAAGTTCCCAGGAATCCACAAGGATCATCCCAGCTTAAACTATAAGCAATAGTGGAGAGGGTGCCTGAGTTGGCCTACCCTGGTAATCAGATTGGTGAATACCCTGTCATCATAGAGCCTTCATCCAGTAACTGATGGAAGCAGATGCAAAGATCCACAGCCAAGCACTCCAAGTCTTATGGCATCCCTTTATACATTATCAATGGGCAATTATTATCTGCTCAGTTTGGGAGTAGGCAGAATCCTATTATCAAATGTACATATTTTATGATTTTTTTCTATGTGGAGGTGCCCCTTCCCATATCTACCCCATCCTGCTCTAACTAAAGACTTTTCCCAATTTGAATCCACATTCACTTACAACAGTTGTTTTGAGAAATCAGCAAAGCTTGCTTTGTTTCTCCCTATACCTCCCTCTACTTTGACTGTTATGCCATTGTCTTTGTTTTGGCTTTTCTCTCATACTCACATTTTGCTCAAGAACTTGATTACAACTAATTTTGCAGTAAGCGTCTTTAGTTCTTTGGCTACAACTTCTTTCAGTCTTTTAAAAACAGTCACTTGACTACATCCTGAGAATTTCACATACACTGTGGTTTTACCTCTTTCCTTTTCCATAGGATTATTTTTCTGGAATGCATATTTCAGGAGGTCATAGATGTTTTCTGTTTTACTATTATTATTTTTCCTTTTGTCCACACAGTGTCTCCCAAACAGTGCATGTTGTAGACACCAACTACCAGTTATTTAAACAAGCCCCCAATGCAAACTCCTTAGGGATGGCAAGCCCTGTTATCCATCAGAATAGGGTGGGGCATTTGTCTGAAGTGCTTATTTCAACTCCTCTACTGAAGGACTACTAGTCTGTGGTCTGGGCTTGGGCCAGAATTTATTTTTAATAAGCAGATGCTGTTCTTGCCTGAGAAACTAGATCACTGCTGTATTTTTAACTGGCACTAAAATTGGGATAAATAAAAATTTAACACTTTAAAGTAAATGTTTGTAAATTCACATGTTTTCTTTTATAAATATTTGCATTTTTATTTCTGAAAAGTGTCTGTCTTTTTCTCATATTAAAAGAACATGATTTCTCAGAATACATAAAATGTATAAGGATTTTGTCATTTTCCCTTCATTTTGGCTCGCCATCACTGAAATTATTATTTATTATCTTAGTGACATATAGAATCTTACAGAAAGATAATTTAAAAAGTGTTACTACTATGAATGCTGTACCTTAACTCCAATAATTTGAAAATTAAGTGCATGCTACCTGACCAGAGACTTAGCAAATAAGATTAAAAGTGAAAATAATAAAAACTGCCCTTACTTGCCAGTTAGTTCTCAGAACTTTATTTCTGCCCTAAAAGATTCATGTTGTTTTTTATTAAGTTACATATTTGACTGTGATATATAATATAACTTCTCTTTTTAATTTTCTTACGTGGGGGCAGGGCGTTGTTTTACTTAATATTCCTTGAGAACATATAGTCAGAGGATACTATTTTAAGAAATTTACAGTTTACATGAATTTTTAAAAAAATCAGTGACTATTGCCATGCTGGTAATTGTTGTGGTTCAGGGGAGTTGTAGGTAGACAAGATTATTTAATTCCTTCTGTCCATTGGCAGAATGCATAATATTTTCTGAAGCAATAGAATTTAGATTGCTGGAAAGAGACTTTCAAGTTAGATCTATCTCAAATTATAGGAGACTTCTGCTGTAGGTACATGGTTCCTTCATCAATAAGGGCCCTTCCTTAATCCGGTTCATCTACAGTTCTTCAAGGGAGCATTATCAGGCCAAGTAGCTGAATTCCCTTTAAGAAGTAGGGGGTGAGTGTGTGTGTATGTGTGTGTGTGTGTGTGTGTGTGTGTGTGTGTGTGTGTGTGTGTTGGACATATTTTAGGTAAATAGAAAACCATTTGATTCTTTGAGGTTTCATCAAAAATGACAATGTCATTTGTCTCCCCTTCCTCCTTCTGTATTGACTTCCCTCACCTCCCCAGTATATTGTATATTAAATTTCATAAGTGAAAGTAAAATATATTATATTGCTTTTTTTTTTTTGGTCAATTTTATATGAGCTGAAGTCATCTAGAAGAGTGAATCTCAGCTGAGAAAATACCCACATTAGAGTGACAAATCATGATTGACAATTGATGTGGAAAGACCCAAACCATGAGTTTTAGTGCCATTCCTGGGCAGATGGCCCTGGGAAGTACAAGAAAGCAGACTACGCAAGTCACCTGGATTAAGCAACTAAGCAGGATTCCTCCTTGGCTGCTGCTTCAGACTTCCTCCAGACTTCAGCCTTGCTTTGCCAAACAAATCCTTCCCACCCCAACTTGCTTTTGTTCAGAGTTTATCACAGCAAAAGAAACCCCACCTAAAATACATATGGAAATAACTATGATAAAGACAGGAGTGTTTAAGTAGCTTTTCACATTAGGGACCTGTAAATATAAATGTGTGAATATGCTGTGTCCATGATACTTCCTACTTGCAAAACAAAATGTTGAATTAATTCAATTGGCATTTTGGAATATAGAAAGATTGACTCAGGAACAATACATTCTGAGACCAGATCCCAGATTTGAATTCAGACAAGTGTATTTCAATATGATTCTTTGCATTAAGGAAGTTTTTAATGGGTGAGGTCTGTTGGGAAAGATAATTATTCTTCAAATTTTTGAATTTATTTTTAAATTTTTATTATCTTATAATATTTATGCGTACTTAAAAGTCTGATATGATTTTGTTTCATGTGAACTAATGAGTAACTTGGCATATTTATTAAATGTATGTCTGAATATTTTACTTGGGCTACCTTGATCAGTCACTTGAAAGGAGGTATCTTGTGCATTCAAAGCAAGTACATTCACAGTCCTCTCTTCTGTTTTGGAATAAATAATATATAATTGTAATTTATCTTTGCTATATTGTGCCACAGAGTGTCAGAATTTATCTTTCCTGTCAAACAGTAACATTGTAACCATTGATTAACATAGCCTCTCTTTCTTTTTAAATGCTAATAAAAAACATAATAGTTAAATCTTATAGACTTGAGCATGAAACACTTTATAAAAGAGAGAATATTTTTTTCCGCTGTTGTGGGGAAATTGAGAATAAACAAGGCATTTTAAATCAAAGAATTGGTATTTTCAGGTTATTCACTTCAATTTGAACTGTCTCTGTGGCATATTGTTCTGCGGGCTATTATTGTTCTGTTTATTTCAGTAGAAACAGAAAAAATATTTTAGTGAAATATTGACTAAATTTCATATGGCAGTGTATGTAGATAACCTGCCTGCAGTGGTCCAGTTTATAGGAAGAAAGAAATTGGAGACAAGGATACTGAGAAGTATGTGGTGAAAACTTCTCATTTCGCAAGCTTCCTGCAGAGTGGTTAAAACCGAGGATAAATTTAGTCAAGACAGTGTGAGATAGTAGGAAATATACTTTTGCCAAGCTGAGCTTGGAATCAACACAGTTTAAGATTTAGCACTAGCTCACAGTTCTTAGTTCCAGAATTCACATATGCTCTCAGGCAGTTCATGAGGAAATTGGCTAAGCCTCACTACAGATCTTTTCAGAAGGTTTCAAAGTCACACCATGGTCACGTCATAAAGGAGAGAACAACCAGATGGAGAAAAACATGAACTGTTTCCAAGACACCGAGAATCCAAACGGTAAGGTAGAACGTGTCAGAAAAACATTGTGCATGACTAAGTTGAGAGTGACCAGGACTGAATGCAACCAGCCATCTATCTACCATGGCCAGCAGGATGAGTGGTAGCAGGCTGAAAGGCATCCTTGCGGTAGAGGCTTTGAGTTAGACTAGCATCAGATATCACACTCTACCCGAGCTTAGCCAAAGCCAGAGAACGATCTACTGTGGATCAAGTACCAAACGCATTTTTGTTTTCAGTTCATAGAGCATTGATTCTCTGCACCTCATTCAACATGTTAGTAGCCACGAGAAAAAGAAAATGTCAGAAGCCTGAGTCATTAAAGTAAGGTGCTGAATTATATAGAAAACTTAGGTTGAGAAACTGAAGTATTATTACTGGATTTGTTTAATTTTGGTTTCATTATGATGCTATTCATTATAATTAGCACTTCATTAATAATGACAAAATTAATTATATGTGGGGTAAAACTTCTTTAGTATTATTAATTTACTATGAGTTTATTTAGAAAACTACCTATCATTAACTTATAAGTCTGTATTCTTCTAATGAACATTTGATTAATGTTTTAGTTAGGGTCCCTGCTGCTATGATGAAACACCATAACAAAAGCAACTTGGGGAGGACAGGGTTCATTTGGCTTACACGTACACATCACAGTTCATCACTGAAGGAAGTCAGATATAGCAAGACCTGGAAGTAGGAGCTGATGCAGAGGCCTTGGAGGGGTGCTACTTACTGTTTTTCTTCCCCATGGATTGTTCAGCCTGTTTTCTTACAGAACTCAAGACAATGGGCTAGGCCATTCCCCATCAATCACTAATTAAGAAAATGTCCTACAGCAGTATTCTCAAATGTCCTAATGATGAAGCCCCTTAATACTGTTCCTCATGGTGTTGGGGTTCCCCACAACCATAAAATCATTTTTGTTGCTACTTCATAACTGTAATTTTGCTATTCTTATCAATTATAGTGTAAATATCTGTATTTTCTGATGGTCTTTTGTGGCACCTATGAAAGGGTGTTGTTCAACCTCCAAAGGAGTTGTGATCCATGGATTGAGGACCACTGCCTTACATGCCTACCTACTGCCTGATCTTAATGGATGCATTTCCTTAATTGAGGCTCCCTCCTCTCAGATGACTTTAGCTTATATCAAGTTGACATAAAACTATTCAGCACAATGAATATGTGTAATTTGGAAGACTAAAAAATGTATATGTGCCGGGCGGTGGTGGCGCACGCCTTTAATCCCAGCACTCGGGAGGCAGAGGTAGGCGGATCTCTGTGAGTTCAAGGCCAGCCTGGTCTCCAAAGCGAGTTCCAGGAAAGGCGCAAAGCTACACAGAGAAACCCTGTCTTGAAAAACAAAAAAACAAAAAAACAAAAAAAAAAGTGTATATGTAGTTTGAATGCATTCCTTATATAACAATAGTTTAGTATTAAGAATATATAATTTTTTTTAAAAGTGGTCAAAAGAGCAATTGAGCAAGTCAAAAATGGTCCTGGGGTGTGAATAGAACATTCTCAAAGGGAGAGAAAAATGGGGGCAATACCTCAAAAATGTTCACCTTTCTTAGTAATTATGGAAAGGTAAATCAAAATACTTTAGAGATTCCATTTTAGGCCTGTCAGAATGTCAATGATCAACAAAATACCTGGCAACAAATACTGAATGGAATGTATGGTAATGGAATTCTCATTCACTTTAATAAGAATGTAAACCGACCTAGCCATAGAAATTAGTGTGGTGTGTTATCAAAAGGCTAAAAATCAATGTGCCATAAGGCCTATCTACATATCTCCTTCACATTTACCCAAAGGCTTCCACACCCTACAGCAGAGATACTTGCTCATTCATGTTCATTGCTGTCTATTCACAATAGTTAGGAAATGAAAACAACTTCAATATCCTCAAATGATTAATGGATAAGGAAAATGCCATATATAGACATATTGGAATACTATTTACCTATAAAGAAAAATGAAGTCATGAACTTTGCCAGCAAATGAATGGAACTGAAAAAAAAACAAAAACAAACAAACAAAAAAAAAACCTCATATTGAATGAGGTAACACTGACCCAGAAAGACAAACTTGGCATGAAAATAAGAGGTGGTGGCTGTGGCTTGCTAGGCTTCTCTGATCTTTCAGCTTTCACCCTGCTATCTGGCTCCAGGTTTTTATTATAAGACCATTTAGGGGCACGAACCCACGATCCTGAGATTGTGTCTCATGCTCTACTGACTGAGCTAGCCGGGCTTCTCCCTCATCTGAGCCTTCTAGCTTCAAATTTTCAGATGTGACTAGATATATTCTGAAATAACTTTAGAATCCAGAAACATAAAAACACACCATTGTGGAAGTAGGAAGTAGGCTATCAATAAGAAAGGAATAGTAGCGTATAAGTAATATGAAGGACAGATGGGGAAAACAGGAGATAAAATATAGGGAGTGGAGAAGGAAATAGATACAGAAGGAGATATGAATTAAAAAAGAAAGGATATCTGAGAAAGTCATAAGAAATTTGATGATTAACTATGTACCTACAAGCACCTATGATGCACATAACTTGATGTATAAACATACATATATTGTTTAAATAGAATTTCATCATTTGGGATGACAGTGCTCCCTCCAAGAGTTAAAAGCCATCAATCAAAAATTCCACCACTAAGCATGACATGAGAAACTCTCATTTAAGTTGCTGGTAAGGTTTGTCCAAGTGATTCCTGAATCATTATTGACTATTGCTATTTCCCTTGGTTGCTCCCAGTCAATTCCTAAATCATTATTGACTATTACTATTTCCCTTGGTTGCTTCCAGTCATCTGAGGTAAATCCCTATTGTTAAAGTTACTATGCACTTTAGACAGAGGGCCCAGATGCTCCTAAAATGCAACTGACCTAAAAGCCTCCTCCATGTGGACTACTTCTGTAGTCCTAGGAGGCGTCATCCACAAGAGGGAAACAGCCAAGAGTTCTTCTCAGCTATGATGCCTGTGAACCCCACTAACAACCAGATGTGGGGCATGGAAAGATCCACAACCATGCACCAGACCAAGCTCTGAGAGTCCATTTGAAGAAAGGAAAGAGGGATTACATGAGCAAGAGGCATCAAGATCTTGATAGGGAAATCTACAGAGACATTTGAACCAAATTCAAAGGAACTCAGGAACTTTATTTAGACAGCTGTGGAACCTGCATTGGACCGGACAAGACCCTCTGCATACGGGAGACAGTTATGTAGCTGGGTCTGTTTGAGGGCCCCCTGGCAGTATGATCAGGATCTATCCCTGGTGCATGAGGCAGCTTTCATGATCCCATTACCTATGATCAGACACCTTGCTCACTCCTGAAAAATCGGAGAGGGGCTTGATCCTACCTCAACTGAATGTACCAGGTTCAGCTGTCCTCCCATGGGAGAACTTACCCTGTTGGAGGATGGGATGAGGGGTGGGGAGGGAGTGGTGGATGGGAGCGGGAGGAGGGATAAGAGGGGGATCTGTGGTTGCTATGTAAACTGAATTAAAAAAAAATAATAAAACAATTTAATAAAAAATGAAAATATGAGAAGAGAAGAAAAGCAAAGGAGTCACATTTCTTGCAATGAAAGTCATGGGAAAATTCCATTAAGTCTTCTTTTTCTGGGACAAGCTTTTTTTTTTCTTTTAATCAAACATAATTCCAGCTGCAGAATTCCAGATGTTTCTTATTTTTTCATCACTTTGACTAGTTCCTCTCATTTCCTTTTTATCTGCATCTTAAGAAACATACAGCAATTGGTAGCTTTGTTCCATCCTTTTCATATGTAAGATTTTGGTTGTTATGTTTCTTCTTGGAATTTCTCTTTCATTTGGCTATTTTGGATTGATTACAATATGCCAACATAGAAGTTTCCTGGATCATTCTGCTTTGGGTTCTCTTAGATTCTATGAGTGTGATGTGGTTGCTGTCATAATTTAAAGCTAGTCTTTGCCACAAAAGCATCTATCATATTCTCCTTCAGATATTTCCATTATGTGTATGTTATATTCTTTTGTATTTTATCTCACAGTTTGCATAGTATCTTCCATTTTCTGTGTCTTTTATATATTCCTTTTAGTTTTGAGGGTACCTGTTACTATTTTTCAAGCTCACCATTACATTCCTACACCATGTATAATATACTAATACATCTGTCAAAGCAATTGTTAATTCATTTTATATTGTTTTTGAAAGATTCATATATTTACCTTTTTATTTCTATAATATATTGTTGTTTGCTGTATATTTTTGAGATAAGATATTGTAATAAATTCCACATTGTCAATGGCAGATATGTGCCACCATTCTTGATTCCTTTTTTTTTATTTATTTTATTTACCATCTCTCTGCATATAATATGCCTTTCTTCTTGCTTAGTATATGAATGTAGTGTTTTCTACTAGAACTATTAACACATTAATCATGCTCTTAAATATTTTCTAATAATTCTAATACCCTAGGTATATCTGAGTTTCCTTCTGATGCTTGATATATTTCTTGGAATTGATCTTTATTTTTTATTTTCCCTTTTTTATAAACAACATTGTAAATAAATAAAAGCATCACATACCTATATTAATCAGACTCAATCTATACATTTCAATTAACTTATATGTAGTTAGAATTGACATTCAAAATGGAAGCTTATGAAGCATCTTGTTAAATTTTTGTACTTCTATCAAATACATTTTATGCTCTTATTATCATGGATATTTTCCTTGCCCTCTAATATTTTAATAGAACTTGAAAATCTTTTATTTGTAAATTGGTATGATATATCAAGCAATAAATATGAATATAATTTGGTCTTTGGTTGTTTTGTTAATTGCTGATGTGTGTTTTAATTATTGGGCAAGGTCTTACCATGTAACCCAGGCTGTGTATAGACTGATAAGCAGCTTACCTTAGGCAACTGAGAGTCAGGATTACAGCTCTGCACCACCATTCCTCTCTGTTATTTGATTCTTGGTGAGAAGTTCAGGTTAATCTGCCTAAGAACAGTACTGTGGTTACAGGGAGTTGAAGCTGTATAAGTATGGTAAACTACTCATTCAACACACTTTTAAGGAGCACACAATATGCTTCACAACATAAGCATGCTATCATTAGTGCAGAATAGAAGAAATATGTCACTTGACCTCAGATAGTCTTCACATCAATGAACAGAAAATAGATCACTGTAATGACAAATGAATAGTGTAACTAATGCCAAGGTTAAGATATGAATTAAATGCTATGAACTGTATTAATGGTTGCAATAGTGGCAGACATACTTTGACAATAACTACCGTGTCTGTGATTTAGATGTAAGGTCCACTCCAGAAGAAGAAAGTCATGTCTGATACTGGGAACCTAGTCAACTTCTCTGGACTAGTGAAGTCATGGAGAATTCACAACCACTAATCTACTAAATGAGCATAATCCCTAACAACAATCTAAATATTTATTTTTTAATCTAATTTATGAGGATATTATGTCTTCAAATTCAGGTCTGAAATTCTAGGCTGATGTATAAATGACATTCATTAGTATTCACTTATTAATTTATATCTACTTTTATTTAATTTATTTATGTTACATTCTGACTACAGCCTCCCCTCTCCTCTCTTCCCACTCCCTTTCGCCACCTCCATTCCCCCATCCCCAATCCACATAGCCACTGTATTCCCTCAGAAAGGGGAATACCTCCCATGGGCATCAGTGAAGTTTGGCATATCAGGCTGTAAGACCAAGCATCTCCCCTTGTATTCAGGCTGGGCAAGGCAATCCAGCATGAGGAATAGGGTCCCAAGAGCCATTCAAAGCACCAGGGACAGCCCCTGCTCCCATTGCCAGGAGCTACAAAAATATGCCAATACACAACTGTCACAAATCCCATGCTTGCACCCTGGTTGTTGGTTCAGACTCTTTGAGTTGCCATGATCAAGATTAGCCATTTTTGGTTTATTCTTATACTCATAGGTAAGTTTAGCTGTCCCTGATTGTGAAAACAGTTTTTAAGCATCATATTTGCATATGGGTTTCTAGGAAAGTTGACAAATATGAATTAGAACGAGAAGCAGAAATGGGCACTAAAGGGATAACATATTATGTGTACTGTCAGTGAGACTGAAATAAAATTACCAGCTACTAAACAAAACACATGAGTAATAACAATGAAAATTTTCAAAACGATTATGGTATACTAAGCTTTTACATGAATAATTTCATTTGAGCTTCACAGTAACATCAAGGGATAAATGCTACTAATGCTGTGTACATTTGAGAGAGGAATATTGTGAAAAGTAGCTATTTAGGTAAATGCTTAAGTTAAGATAACATGACAAATAAGTGGTTGAAACCATACTCCAATGGAGTCCAGCTGGTTACAGAATCAGTAGTCTTGATGTTAGTGTGTGTGTGTGTGTGTGTGTGTGTGTGTGTGTGTGTGTGTGTGTG
>CABHPP010136686.1:12264-26150 GCA_902168425.1 Peromyscus attwateri
GTGTGTGTGTGTGTGTGTGTGTGTGTGTGTGTGTGTGTGTGTGTGTGTATGTCCATACACACATGTGTGTTCGTGTGTGTATATGCCTATTTGTGTTAATAAATTATTAGAGAATAGGTGAAACAATGCTATAACTTGAAACTATGTCTACAAGGTTTTGTGTACAATTCTTGATATCTAACTTCTGGTGACATAGAAGGAGATTATAGAGTTTATTGAGTTGACATAAGGGAAGTTGACACTACTACTAAATCCTAGTAGATGTCTTATTAACGTTTTCCTCCTGTCTCTTTCTCTCTCTCTGCTCTTTTCTTCACCATAATGTACTGCCTGAATACATGGGCCAAAGAACCATGTACTAAACCCACTTAAACCTTGGCAGCCAAAGTAAATTCTTCCTTTAAGCGGGTTAAGTCATTTTGTCACGGTGATGATTAAAGAAAATAATTGGTTCCTGAGAAGTAAGATCACTATGGTGACAATTTGGTTCTTGAATCTTCAACTGAATTTGTGGAATAAATTTGGAAGAATTGGAGAAATAAGCCAGGTACAGCTTGAAACTTAGTAAGCAAGATTAAGAAATGATTCTGACTGCTACTTAGAAAACGAAAATGCCAATAGGTTTGCAGGCAGTAAAGCTTGGTCTGGGCATTTAAGATAGAAAGAAAGATTCCGCTGAGAATTGGACTACAAGTCAGAGTGGCTGCTCCTTAGGAATCTGGAAATAGATCTTCCTCAAAAATCTATTGATCTTAGGTATAACAGTCTTGGGCATATACTTAAAGAACTCTACCCTTTACTAGAGATACACTTGCTCATCCATGCTCATTGCTGCTCTACTCAAAATAGCCAGAAATTGAAAACAGCATAGATGTTAAATTAATACATAAATAAAATGTGGTACATTTATATGAGGACATGTTCCTGAAGCATTAAAAAATAAAATAAATTCACAGGTCCATGGATGGAGTTAGAAAAAAATAATCCTGAGTAAAATAATTCAGTTTGAGAAATATAAATGTGGTATGTACTCACTTGTATGTAATTATTAGATGTTAAGTCTTCATTAGATGGATTACAATCTTTGTAACAACAGAGGCTTATCACAAATTAAGGGGTTAGGACAGATAGAGGGACACCCCTAGGCATGGGGAATAGAATAGATAGTTTGGGGTGTATGAGGTGGGCAAGGGCCTTAATGGGAGGATCAAACAGGGAGGGGTAGGTAACAGAGGATGAGGGAGGGAATATGCTAAGGGACAGATAAAATGATCGGTTATTTGAGGAGTCATAAGGAAACCTAAAATAGTTACAGATAAGAAGGCAATCTAAATGAAATTACTAAATAACTGGGAAGAAGGATCCCCAACGGGACATTTCTACCAAATGAAGATTCTAGTATCTGTAATGCATTACATATAATCAGGTTGCTGATCAACATGATTATATGTTTGGGGGGGCCCTTGGGTAGATCTGCACAAACGGATGGCAAGCCTCTATTGCTGAAGATGACACCTACGCAACTAACTGACCCAAGAGAAACTGAGTGATGGCTACCTGGAGCCTCCATACCCACAGACTAGTATTCACGGTACCGTAAGTTTCTCTGCATACGACCAAAGGAGAAAGTTAAGCATCACCTAACTGCTATTACATCTACAAGAAAGAATGACTTGCCTGCAATATATGCTGGTGCCATGGTGGCACAAAGCTTGTTGGAGTAGCCATCCAATATCTGATTGGATTTAAGTCTCACTCCATTAGACAAAACCCACACCTTACGCTTCTTGAGTAGCCAAGAGCCTGAGAACAGATAGCTCAGTGACTGAAGGGAAAACCTGCCGGGGACGGCATGTAAGATGGCTTACATGCTGCCAGCAGAGATTGGAGAAAAGGGTACCTGAGATTGTGGACCATCAACCCTCCGTGTGTTCCTCTCCAGATCTTCTGCTTAGCATGCTTCTAGAGAGCCAAGGCAGAAATGCCTACGTGTCCCAAAGTCATGCTTTATGGCATGCACATGTCATGTCCTCCTCCATATAAATACTTCTTGTAATACTAGTCTTTTTCTTCTATCTGATCTTCATGTTCTGTGTTCCTAGATCAATGGTGATTTCTGTGATACAGGAAAGGAGTGAAGTAAATTTCACAGGAAATTATACAGAGATGATCACCCAGGATGGGGTTAAGGCAGTTATGCAGTTTGTGGGAAAGAACCTGCAACCTGGGGAAGCTTTTAAGGTTTGGATAAACTGTACTGAATGTGTGGTCAGCTATAGCACACGGTATGATATGTATCAACACACTGGACTCAAATTGGCCATGGTGAATAATTCAGTTTCTGAGGATATTCCAAGGGCATTGTTTAAAACTTGAGACCCTAAGGGGTATTGGCTGATGACTGTGGATGGAGTAACATATACCTGGGATGACAAACTAAAAGTGTGGGAACCTAGAATAGGAGGAAAATAGTGGCCTCCACCAAGAAAGGTAGATGATTCCTTCTGAAGGAGTGTAGAGACAATGTGGCAATGGTTGGAGGGATTGCTATAAGTTTTATTGGGTTCCTAGATTAAAAAGAGCTGCCAAGAAAGGTGAGCTTCCTTTCATGGAAACTCTGAAAAGTGGATCAGGTCTTCTTTGGAATTGTTGGGATATAGAAGGACAGAAGTTGTTGACTTGCAGGGACAGATTTGTAGTCTGAGGTCATTGTGGCCCACAGGTCATGGGGCTTGGTGTTTGCAGAGGGCTGAGGAGGAACTTAGGTGGATGCAGGGGTCTTGAGGTCAGAGCAGGCTGTGTGAGAAGTAAATGACTGTCTGGTACATTGACCACTGTTCTTATTTTTACCTTTTTTTTTGTGAAATTGCATGTTGTTAGCCTCTGGGTCAAGTACTCAGAAGATTGTATAATCATTAATAATAAAAATAGATTATGCTTGCTTTGGTGTTAAGTCTGGGATAGTTCCTGTGTTTAGTCAAAGATGATGAGGAATACATTGGTGATTTTCTAAGAATAACCTTTGGAATCATGAGAATATTTTGTATTGGGTGATTTCCCCCCTTTTTTTTTCTGTTCCCCCTTGCTTATGATAATAAAAGACTGAGGTTACCAGGGCAAAAGCAGAAGCTAAAAGAAGCTAGAGAAGCTAAAGAAACTGTAGCAGAGAAGCTACTTAGCAACTGCAGAAGCCTGAAGTGACCTGTCAGCTTGCATGAGCACTATCTCCTAGTCATTACTGCGCTTTCCAGATATCACATCCTTCACAACCCTGAAACTGCTGAGGCTGGTCCCCGGGTAAAACCAAGTACTACTGTTCTGCTGAAAGACCATAACTTTAATATGACTCCAAATGGTAATTTTCTATACTCACAGATTAGTGCTTTCCTTAACCATCATCAGAGAAGCTTCCTTCTATAGTAGGTGGGAACAAATACAGAGAGCCACAGCCAGTCTATGTGCAGAGAGTGAAAGATCTTAGAGCATTCAATATTAAGTAAGGTGTCTCCATCAAATTCCTACTTGCAGAACTCAGGGATCTCTGTGGAAGAGAAAGAAAAATTGTAGGAGTTATAGGAGATGGAGGACACCAAAGAAATGAGGCCTTCTAAACCCATAATGACCAACACACATATGAACTCACAGAGACTGTGGCAGCATGCACAGGACCGCATAGGTCAACAGCAGATGAGGACCCAGCATGGACCAAAGTGAACACAAACCTCCATCCCTAAGCCAGAATCTATCTTCAGTTGATAACCACACACAAATGAAAAATTAGTTTTCTAAGAGTCTTTTTAAAGATGCAGATCATACTTAAGGGCCAATCACTTGTCCAGCAGTAGAAGACCAATGCAAAACAAACTCAGTGGCATTTTTGGAGGATCTTTGTCTCAAACTGTTTATCATGGCTTTTTTAAAAATTTTAACCTTAATTGTCCTTTTCACATAAATTATGTTTTTCAGTTGTTTTTAAAGTGGCATTCCTGTTTATATGAATGTGTATGTCTTTGTGTATATATTCAATTCTTATGCTTTTCTTTGACTCTGCTTGTTTGTTTTGACCCATTTGTCATAAGGTTTTATTTTATATTGTTGTATTTATTATTATTATTTAGATTCTTGTTTGTTTTCAAAGGAGGCAAAATGGGTGTAGATTTAGATGGGTGGGAAGTGGAAATGATGTTGGAGGAGTTGGGGGGAGGAAAACCTTAATCAGAACATATTATGTGGAAAAAAATCTATTCTCAGTAAAGAACAAAAAATCTAAACATATATATATATAATATTAAAATGTAATATAATAATTTATAATATATTTAATTCTTGCCAAAGATTTTTTTCTCTATTTTGTCCATCATGAGACTAAGTCTGAATTTGAATATAATGGGTTAACTAATTTGGTGGAGTTAACTTCTAGATAGTGTTTTCAAACCATGCCATGGCATTGTTGTGCATTCTGTTAGTAAGGTTAAAATAAGAATCAAGAGAAAATTCCAAGTAGTGAGTGGTTATGTGTGCAGGAACCAGTAAGGCCCTATGAGTGTCTACTCAAGCTCATTCACCCACAACATGCCATCACACAACCCATGTAACTGGCATGCAATACATGCTGAAGTGGCTACTCTTCTGAATTGTGGTCTTATTTTAGCCTGATACTACATTGTTATTCTCCACTTTACAAAACAGTAAGGTTTACTCCATGCCATGACTTGGCAGCATGTAAGTTTTTGATTTTTAGGTTCTCACAACTAAGCAATTTCACTGATTCTCAAAAGGGACTCTGGACATTGATGAGTGTGTGTGTGTGTGTGTGTGTGTGTGTGTGTGTGTGTGTGTGTATGTACATGTGTGTGAATTCATTTTTGTGCAGGTGCATGCACATTTGTATGTAAGTGGGAATGATAGTCAAAACTAAATATATGATGTCTTCCTTCTTTAATTCCTATTTTTTGAAACAGTACTTTTTGACCCATGAAGTCCTCAATTTGACAAGGCTGGCTGATCACTTTTCATTTACCTATCTCTTTATCACTAGTGCTGAGGTTCCAACACAACAGCAAGTTCACCTTTAACGAGAGTAATGGAGATCCAAATTCATGCCTCCATGTTTGCACAACAAGCATTTTACTTACTGAGGTTATCTCTCCAGAACCTGGAATCAGACTTTGGAACTCTATTAGAACTAAGAGAGTGCTAAGGACTTTTAAATGGATTAAGAAATTTAAAACAAGTAAAATTTGAGGACTGGGGAATGAATTCAGTGTGCTCTGTATTATGTGATTACCATGAATGTTTGAGGATCAAGGACAGGGTATTATGTGGTGACTTGGAACTCTTAATGATGAAATATCATCTATCATTTTTCCATGTGTTTTTATGCACCTCCAAATATAAGTATGTAGCTTGATTAATAATACAAGCTAAGCACACAGACCTCTTACATGCTGTTCTTCAATTCACTGACATATTATGTTGTTCATTACAGATCCAAAAATCTCCAGAAAATAATGCATTTATCCCTACATGCTAATGTAATCAACTAATATACATAGACTCCTTTTGATAGCACATGAAAGGAAAGGATAATATTTCTTATATTGCCTTAATTTGGCACTAAGTTTTTATAGTAAATTCACATTTTTACCTGTTAATATTCAGTAACTGCTGCTTCTGGAATTGAATACATATAACCAATGAGAAGCCAATGCTGTAATGATAATTTTAATTTTGAAATAACATTAGTAAGTATTAACTGGAAAACAGATTCTTAATTTGAAAAAAAATGTGACCTTATTAAGGCAAAGATGAATCCTTTTGAGATACCAGGAAACTAACACTATAAGACAAACATTCTTTACGATAAGCCATGAAGTGCACTATCATAGGGATTCTAATCATTTGAGATAAGAAATAAAACTTTATAACATGAATCTCTAAATGGTCTTATTAAATAGAAAACTCAGTGCCAGCTATTGGGGTGAATTCTGAAAGATCTGATAGACAGAATAAGCCACAGCTAACCTCACCTCACCAGCTTCTCAGCTGATCCTGTTTCCTCAAACTGGAAACCTCTGTGTCCTCATCCAAATGGATCTCAGCTGAACTGCTGCTAAAAGCCTAAAAGCTTAAAAGCCTGAAAACTTCTAGTTCCTGGTTTCCATGCCTTATATACCTTTCTGCTTCCTGTCATCATTTCCTGGGATTAAAGGCGTGTGTCACCATTCCTGGCTGTATCCAGTGTGGCCTTGAACTCACAGAGATCCAATCCAGATGGATCTCTGCCTCTGGAATGCTAGGATTAAAGGCATGTGCTACCACTGCCTAACCTCTATGTTTAATATAGTGGCTGTTCTGTTCTCTGATCCCCAGATAAGTTTATTGGAGTACATAATATATCAACCACAAAACTTTGATATGGATATTTGTGAGTAAGAGAAGAATAGGACTCATGTGTGAAATTCTGGTTTGATTGTCTCTTTTGATCTTCATTTGCTGTTAAGAGTGGCTTATTTGATGAGGAGGGAAGAAACGCATGTAACTCTATTTCAATTAAAAATATTTCATTTAAGCTGGGCAGTGGAGGCACATGCCTTTAATCCCAGCACTCGGGAGGCAGAGGCAGGTGGATCTCTGTGAGTTCAAGGCCAACCTGGGCTACAGAGTGAGAGTTCCAGAAAAGGTGCAAGCTACACAGAGAAACCCTGTCTCAAAAAACCAAAAAAAAAAAAAAGAAAGAAAAAAGAAAATTAATTTATATAGAGAAAGTATTGGTGAGTTCTTTGCTGGTTTGTTCATATCAGAGTCAAAATTAATTGGAGGTGGGCATTTAGGTTGGCTAGGGGGAATCTAAGAACATTGAACCTGGTACACTCCCATCCCTACAAATTCCTATGACAATACAATCTCTCTAATAGACATTGTAGTTGTTAGAGCACCATTTGGGTCTCAAACGGCAATGACAATGAGGAAAAAGTGGAGCAACTAAGTACACTGAATGAGCACTTGAATCAAGAAAGATGAATGAATTGAGAAACCTGCTTGGGAATGTCCTAATTATTTTTTCATGTATCCTCTGTACTATTTTAGTTCAGTGCAGTGAGAGAGGGTTATTGTATATGTTGTGGAGTGTGTGTTAGAAGGTCAGAGAAAAAAATTTGAGAGAGTTGTTTTACTCCTTCTACCATGTGGGTTCCAGAGACTGAATTCAGGTCATCAGGCTTGGTGGAATGTACCTTTATCTGCTGAACAATGTTACCACCCTCCAGTACTTTAAGTTCCTTTTTGTAAAGCTGATGATAAGAAAACACATATGCATACAAGAGCCTTTTCACTTTTTAAAAACAAACTACCAACGGTATGTCAGAAATGGCTTATGCAAATATGTGAGGATTGGAGAGTGGTAAAATGAATGTATGACTGGTAATTTGTTAAATTAATTCACAGGAGAAATGAGAATGTCATGAACTGATGTTGAATGAAGAAATTGTGAGTGGTTGTTAGGAACATCAATACTTGGATGTTTAAAAGCAAAGTAATATAAATGTATGTCCTATATGATAAAAAGATAGTTGAATAAGTAGAGTGCACTTGAGTACATGGGAGAGTTTTTGGATGGACTAGGAAACTACCAGATTTTGTACTGTCAAACACATAAATACAGTAACTACAATCTTATGCCATATTTTCATAGCAATCTAGCTATCTTCTAGTGATACTTTTTCTTGCCATGTAGGTGACCTATAGGGAAAATACATTAACAGTTAGACAATTACAAAAGTCTGACCTTTCATCTATAAAGTCTCTCAGTGTGAATGAATTAGTTGTCTCTCAAGATTACATTCTTTTTTGAACTTTTATCAATGAAAATTTTCTTCTAAAATTCCAATCAACATGGGGAAATGATGTTATATTTGAACTGCTTAGATAATACAAATTTAATAAGGAATTTAGAGAGCTCATCGGAGTACAAACATTTTACCAATTTTCCACTTTTGTTCTAATATCTATATCCATCTATTTTTAACACAATATAGAGAAAGATGAAATGCATATTTCTGGTCCCCAAGAATCCTTAACATCCTTCTATAGGAACTCATAAAGTGTACATTGAATGATGATAAAAGATAATTAAATTTGGAAAAGAAAAATATGAAATTCAGAGTTTATTTAAGATGTACATGTTCTCCACAAGTATTTCATCAGATACCTGATCATTTTATTTCACACACACACACACACACACACACACACACACACACACACACACAATCTTCTCTTCCTCACCCTTCTCAAGGTTATCTTACTCCCAGAACAACTGTAGAATGAACCATTTTGTTGACACTTCACTTCATCTTGAAGGCACTGAAGTTTCTTTTTTCCCCCCAGAGATGAGTGTTAGTCCAAGCATAAACATGCTTTTCTTCTTGAAAAGATTCCCATTATTTGTTATTTTAAAAACCAACTAAAGCTCCAGTGCTGCAGTGATGCAGAAAACATTTGTCAGTCATCTGTGGAAATCGCTTATCTGTAGTTTCCTGTCTATAGTTTAAAAATCATGTTTGCAACCCTAATCCGGTGGAACTGCTTTTTCCAGAGCCCTGCTGGGCTCACCGCCATTTCCAACAGAAAACTTTATGTAAACAGAAAAACATCTATTTTCATTTCATGATGTACTTTCATAAAGGAAGTCTCTTAAGACTGAAAATTGTATTGTCATCTATTTAAAATTGCCTTATATACATTTATACATTTATATAAAATGTATATACATTTATACATTTATATAAAATGTATATACAAATATACATTTCACCATTTAATTTTACATTTCTGTGAGGTTTGTGTTCAGAGTAGCTTTAGAAGTACTCTAGTTAATACCACTTATGTGCATACATGCTACAATAGTCCAGCTCACATTTGAGGGGCTATGCAGCACTAGCCTCATAGTGAGTACTTTATTAATAAATAACCCTTGCTGATATTAGGTGATAAGACAAATAGGACATATAAAGACAGTAGAACTCAAGACTATAAGGAAGTGGTTCTCCACAGTTTAACAATTTACAATTCCCCTGGAGGCCAAGAAACATTCTAAGATTTATTATTTATTTAGTCATTTATTTATTATTCTACTAAGATGAAGGCTTCATATAGTTAATTATCCAAAAGTGTGTTTAAGTCATCCCATGGAAATGGTAAATTTCTTTCTGATTGCTGACAAAGTTCTATGTATATTACAAATTTGTCATTAAATTTATATCATAATTTATATCATTGCATTATATATCAAGATGATAGAGGTATAAGGCATAAGCAACCCTCTTCCTCTAAATCTGGAGGTGAGAAATATGAATGGAAAAGATTAAATATCATTATTTTAACCAGTCCCAATGATCAGACTTTATGTTAGGATGACAGGAATCACTGATAGTCATGCCAAGATGTAGATTCTAACTCAATATATTTGAACTCTGAAGCCTGACACATTCTCAGGTTGGGGACAGTCCCATAGCAGAAAGCAAGTAATATACACTATGCTACTATCCACATATAATTTTAATTAAAATGATTTGGTTACATAAAATTGATAAGGATTTTCAAAATAGAAGAAATGTTTTAATGAAGACTTTTGTTGTTGTTTTTCCATTAATGTTACTATTGTATACAGAAATGGCATTGTTTACATGCAGAATTTGAGAATATTATTTTGAATTGTTGACAGTTTTATTTCTCTCTTGACCTATTTTAGTTTTGACTCTAGGTGCAAAACATTGTAATTTTTCTCTACATCTACCTATCTCAATATCGTGAAGCTCTTAAAAAGGAGATGACAGTTTTTTCTAATTTAAATCTAAATATACAGGGTATTAATATTTTTATAGATCACATTCTTCAACCTGCTTGGAAATTGAGGAATTCCTTCAACTTACAAAAAAATACACCGCATAATTATTCTGTACATATGATAGGGATGGATGGTTGATGTTTGATTTTTAAATAACTTCTTAAATATACAGAACAATAGAAGTAAAATATCTACTAGCATATTAAGAACTATTAGAGATTTTTAGAGCATAGGAGGAAGAAGAGGCACATATAGTTAGCAGTGAATCATCAGATAATGGTAAGTGTATTTGTTGAAAGTATGGAAAATACACAGTCAGGCTTTCAGTGTTTTCCTGGCAGCATAAATGGATTGTGTACTAGAATTTATTAGATAACACTTAATAGCCAACAGTGTTCACTCAATTTTTTTAATGAACAACTGGTAAATATCACATAAATCCCATTTGAATTTGTATGTGTTTGTAGCTAAAGGCATTCATTTCAACTGTGGAAAAGCATCCATTACCTTCACTTCTTCGTAAAATAACTTGTCGATATTTAATTATTCAGATAATTCCATTAGAGTTTCCCTGAGGACTGGAACGTGAACGTGCAACATACAGTATAATTTTTAAAACTACTGCTTTTATAGAAACTGACTGTATTCTAATATGGTATTTATGTATGGTAATATTTCATATTGTCAAATTGATAAGAAATGGTAGGAAGGCAAGCATTTGACAGATTATCTAGATTAGGTCAGTTGGGGTCTTATGACCCATTTTAACAGGTAATGAACCAATGAATGGGCTGAGGTCCTAGCCTAATGAAAACAAAATATAATGCGTATGAAAAGGTATTATGTATTAATATTTACTGTCTACTGTTTCCTGATGTTGTATACTATTAGTGGAAGACGTATTACAATTGTTTATGCTGTGGAATATGAGTTTCATGATTCAAAGTTGTGTTTCAATCCTTTATGTTACATTTGTTTAACTCTGTGAAGCTGTGTTACTTTGCCTGTCTAAAACACCTGATTGGTCTAGTAAAGATATGAACAGCCAGTAGTGAGGAGGGAGAAAGAATAGGCAGGGCTGGCAGGCAGAGAGAATAAAAAGGAAGAGAAAACTAGGAAGAGGATCAAGGAGCAAGAAATGAAGGGGCCAAACACCCAGCTACACAGGCAGCCATGGAGTAAGAAGTAAAGAAAGGTATATAGAATTGAAAAAGATAAAAGTTCAGAAGTAAAAGACAGTTGGGATAATTAAGAAAAGCTGGCTCGAAACAAGGCAAGCTAAGGCCGGCGATTTATAAGAAACAAGTCTCTGTGTGTAATTATTTGGAGCTAGATGGTGGGCCCCTCAAAGATCAGAAGAGCCAAAGATT
Source organism: Peromyscus attwateri (assembly GCA_902168425.1). Taxonomy (NCBI): domain Eukaryota; kingdom Metazoa; phylum Chordata; class Mammalia; order Rodentia; family Cricetidae; genus Peromyscus; species Peromyscus attwateri. The sequence goes on from CABHPP010136686.1 coordinate 23,482, forward strand.
AAAACAACAACAACATCCTGACCTGTGGGCACATTGACACTAGAATTTCCTTGTTGTCACGGCTCTGCTTTCCCCGCCATGATGCCTAAACCTGAACTTTGAGACAAAACTTGTGTTTACCCCTTAAGTTGCTATTGTCAGATTTTATTTTTATTATCACATAAGCCAGAAAAGTAACTGATACAGTAACCTAAATCACAACAGGTACTTTAAGCAAATATATGGGTCCATATTTCTGAAAGTGTCTGTGCAGCATTTCTTCACTAGCATGTTACTCTCCTGGAAAATCAGGTCTATTTTTTATTGATTATTTAATTTTCTCTATTTAATTGCGATATTTTACACTAATTCAGTTTTTTTCCCAGAACATTAACCTCATTTAATTCATGATATCAATCAAAATTAAGCATACGGAAGTAAAAATGAAGAGGACACTGAAATATAAATAAAGCCAAAATTGTTAAACTGCTATTATTAAAGTATATTTGGCTTACAATAATAATCTTAGATGTACAAATAAAAATATAAATTTTTCTGACAGTTCAGAATTAAATATTTAAAACAAAAATAGCAAGAGAACTTAATGTATTTCAGGAGAAAATATATTGCATTTTGTACAAGATGTGGTTGAATTATTACTTGAAATTTTCCATAATGAAAATGATATATGGAAAATATGTTGGCACTAACTAAATTTGGATCTATATGATCAGGACTCTTCTGAATTGACTTACTACAGCAGCATGCTATAAACCTAGCCAGAGTGAAAGGGTTATATATTCTTAGTATACTTCTCCCACAAATATTAATCTCAACTGAAATTCTAATAAACATTAGCTTCTCATAAATTTACATCATTTAAATATTCCAGATTTTAACTTCCAGAATGATAAAACATCAGGGATCATAGCACATAATTTAGAGGGAAAAATTGTGTGGAAGAGGCGAATGAAAAAGAGAGGACGGAGCAGGGTGTAAGGAAGAAATAAACTCTTTCTGTTAATCACTAATTTCATTTATTCTCATGTGTTTGGTTCACCACGCAATTAATTAGCCAAGGCTTAGGTTGTCAGTAGCTAAACCTATTTCTTTGACTTCATTCCCTGACTCTTGTTCATCCATTTCACTACATCGTCTTCCTTAATATTTTTAGACCCATGACATGCAAAAGTCACACTTCCTCATTTACGCTGCCTTTGTAATTCTCTGCATTGAGTTATACTTGTTATATTTTCTTATTAGAAATGACTTTGCGTCTTTGAGTCTGTGCTTGAACATCAAAGGCTTAGAGAGACTTAGTCTTCTCATTCTGCCATGTGTTATTTTCCATAAAATCCATGACCTTTATACTACTCAATTTTACCATTATTATTATATCTAAAACAATATTTTAATCATTTTGTTTCAACTTCAGATTAAAAAAACAGTAGATTAATAAAAGAGCGCCATTACTTTGTCCTGGAACTAAGAATTCCAGGATGGCAGTAGAAACTCAATACATCATTGCTGCATGGGCAAACACATGAATTTATTAGGTCCTGCACCAAACACTTTTGGCCTATGTCAGATACACTTGGAGTGCAAAGAGAATTCATAGAGTGCGGATGAGCAGCACTTTAAAAATATAGAAATGTCCATTTCTGTTAAAAGTCTTAAGAAGAAAAAATAACAGTGTAACTTGTACTATTGATTATTAACACGTCTCTTGAAATTTTGTTCTGCAAATGCTGTTCCCCATGACCATTTTCTCTGTCAACTCTGATATAATTTTCTCTACAAAGGGAACGTCCTGATTGTTTGAGAAGCTCACTACTTGGAATCTTGAGTCACATGTATCTATCTCCCAAATATTCCTATGCAAAACACCCATAAGTAGGTTGAAAATTTAAACATAATAAAGGCCATCTTAAAATGTCAGTGTTTATGATTCTTGCTCCCATTTCTGTAATTAACCAAGATTATTTCAAGTTCTGTAAAAAACCTTATTGAATTTGCAACTATTTGTCTCATGTATTATTTTTCATCTTTTAAAATAAATAAGAAATAATCAGTCCATCTGTTTGTCTGATAAAAAATTTTAGAGAATTATCTGTCTCTGAGGATTCATTTTAATCTGATGATTTTCATTGTCTGGATATTACCTAATTGTAGGACATGCATTATCAGACTCACAGAGACCTGAATTGACAGATAACACCAAATTTTTATGTGATATTATAACTTACTGCAAAATGAATATGCTAGCAAACTAACAATCTAAGAAGCCTCTAATGAAATATTATTGTCATTAAATTTTACTAATGGAATTGTAGTTTGTTGTGAGAACTATGAATATGTTTACTGATAAAGAGCTAAGAATTATTCACTTTGCAGTTATTTCCTTGTGAGACTTACCTTTTAGCTCTCTTCATTAAACCTTGATAATTTATTAGATAGAATGCAGTTCCTGGTTTGCAATTTTGAGGGTTATTGTTATTACTATTAATTATTACTATTATTATTTTATTTTGAGATTGTAACAAAATTATGTCATTTCTTTCTTTACTACCATCCCTGTAAGTCTAAACATATCCCCTTTTTGCTTTCATTCAAATTCATGGCCTCTTTTTTCCTTAAATGTTACTAAATGCATATATAAAAAATGTGTGTGTGTGTGTGTGTGTGTGTGT
>CABHPP010136686.1:26250-53750 GCA_902168425.1 Peromyscus attwateri
TGTGTGTGTGTGTGTGTGTGTGTGTGTGTGTGTGTGTGTGTGTGTATACATCATATTCTGGACTATAACCAGATCTGTCTGTATGTTACTCATATGTGTGTTTTCAGGGCTGATCATTTTGTATTGGATAAGCAATTGATGTCCTCTTCCCCAGGAAAGACTATTTGTCTCACTTTCAGTATCCCTTGGCTTGCTTGTCATTCTTTGTGTAGGGCTGAAGTCTCTTGGGCTTTCCTCTGTCCAGGCTAAAGTGTTTTTTGTTTTGTTTCTTTGACTCATTTTTAGGCAGCCCTCCTGGTGAGACTTTATGAGTGTTGCTTCTGATATTAGTTTTTATTTTTAAAAGATATACTTAAGTTAAAATATTATAAGTGAGCTAGATATTCCCACTGAGCCTTTTATTTCACTATGCACACATTGCTATTAAAATGCTCATTACTTATTTGCACACATTTGTTATATATTAAATGAACTTGTTCGCTATCTCTTCTCTAGGAAGCTGCTTTATGATTTTCTTTTAATTACTTTACATTTAAAATGTTATTTCTACTAGCTTCAAATTGTGATCAGGAAACATGGTAATTTCTTCAATTTTGTTGATCCAAAAATTGTATTCATGAGTAAAATATATTCATTACATTTACTTAAATATTTTTATTTCTTTCTTTCTATATTGAAATGTGCAATTTGCCTTCCAGTACCATAAACACTAGTCAGCATGTGAAGGCTATAGGTAGGCACTAGATCATCTGTTCCATGTTCAGTTCATTATGTAGGCATTCTCTCCAGCAATGGAGCCTTACCATCAGTGCTTGGCAATAACCTGGCTTGTTTGGAGGTTTCCATAGGACCCATTTGCCCAATAACTGGATAATGTATACCACATTCCTGGCACTGGAGATTTCATTTTGTGGAGACGTGTCTAGTTGGGGCTTTGTCTCTCCCATTATTTGTTGATTCCAATTTAGATTATATTTGTGTATGTATATATTTTAAGAAACATCTATTGTATTAAGCTACAACCAACCCTTCAAATGGTCTTTAGTGTTAGTTGTCCTCCTAGTAACCCTCCCTTACCCCTTACTTACTTCCTCCTACCCATTTTGTGCTTCAGTTCCAGCCTTCCTCCTCCCCACACCCAATCCACCCATAACATTTTATTCTATTTCTCCTTCTAGAGATAGCCTTAAGACTTAAGAGCTACCATTCATATAGAAGTGAATACATACCCATATTTTTTCTTATGGGTCTGCGTTACCTCAATCAGAATGATTATCTTCTAGTACTATTATTTACCTGTGATTATCATGCTTATGGTTAGCTTTTTGTAAACATCTTTGTAATACTCCATTTTATTAATTAATTAATATTTTCTTAATCCATTCATCTATTAACAGACATCTAGGCTGTGTCCAATTTCTAATTATTATGAATAGAGCATTAATGAACATGGTTGAACAAGTCTCTCCATAGCAGGATGAAACATCCTTTGGTTATATGGCTATATGGTTGGTTTTTGAGGCAGATCAATGTCCATCTTCCTGGGGAATGACCTCAGTGATTTATATAGTGGTTTTATAAATTTGTACTGCCCCGAACAATGGGTGAATTCTTCTCTTACTCCAAATCATGTCCAGCATGAACTGTCATTTGTTTTTATTGATCTTGGCCATTTTGACTGGTGTAAGATAAAATCTCAAAAGTATTTTTTATTATATTTCACTGATTAGTAAGGATGTTGAACATTTCTTTAAGTGTTTACCAGTTATTTGCATTATTATTTGAGAACTGTCTGTTTAGATATCTACTCTGGTTTTCAAACTGGGTTGTTTTATTGATGTCCAGGTTTTTTGAATTCTTATATATTTTAGACATTAGCCTGTTTTAGATAAGTAGTTGGTAAAAAACCATTCCCCAAATCTTTCAATTTCATCGTGTCTCATTATTTATTGCTTAATGATCTTAGTGCCTGTGCTGTATATCAGTTTTCTGTTCAGAAAGTCTTTTCCTCCGCCAACAAGTTTAAGACTATTCCCTACTTTCTGCCTTATCATATTCAGTGTATCTGGCCTTATGTAGATCTCTGACCTTGATCTATTTGGAATTGAATTTTATGCATGGTCATATATGCATACCTATTTTCATCCTTCTACATGCAATCTTCTAATAATTTATACTAATCTTTACTTTTGAATTTCATGTGATATGCTTTTCACAACAATTTACTGTCTGTTCTGCTAACATGAGTAATATGGCCTAAGTTTTGTTCTATTTCCTTACAGAGTTTACATGTCTTAGAATAGTACAGGTCTTTTAAACTGTATATTTTCTAAATGGAAGCTCTTGAATATGGTTCCAGATAATTATTCATTTTATTGAAAGGACATATTTTATTATTACCTTTCATGCTTATTTTGAGCCTATTTTGTGTGTATTGGCATCTTTATTACTCTTTTCTACTACCTTATATTTTTCCAGGATTAATTTAGGCAGATCAAATTGTTTTAACAAATTGCCCAAAACTTATGACTCTATGTTATCTTTCTTCCTTTTTTTTTTTCTTTTTGTCATGTGCCCTGAGATTGATGAAAATATTTTCTCTCAAGAACCCTGGTTTTATCTGACTTCAAGTTGTGTTCAGTTTCATAGAAGAATAAAATATGTATTTTATAAGTTGGGCATAGTTTTAGATTGACCAGGATATAAAGTACTTAAAAGACTTCCAGTAGTCTGTAGCTCACTCTAGAATTTCTGGATATTTACTCTAAATTTCTTCTATGACTTACTTAGTTGTCACATTTCAGTATTGCCATCATCCCGACCAATTCTAGGCTCACTCTCTTTCCCCAGCCTTTCATATGAGGTCTACCTGAAAAAATTCTGAAAAAAAAAACTTATCCAGCTCACTTGCTTCTGAACTTCATTCTGGCCACAGTTCATAGGTTATTTTATCATGAACACGTCTCTAAGGATGTTTGTAAATATATATCTTATTCATTTTCCTATTAATGTGAAGAGATGCTATGACCAAAGCAACTCTTATTAAAAACAAAAACAAAAAACATTTAATTGACCTCAAAGCCCATTAGAAGTGATACACTCTCTCCTACAAGAGCAAGAACAAACCTCCTAATCTTCCTAATCTTTTCAAATGGTGCCACTCTGTTGTGGTCAAGCATTCAAATATAATTTACTATGGGTGCCATTGTTATTCCAACCACTGTATTCCACTCCCTAGTTACCATAGGCTTGTAGCCATATCAAAATATGTAAGTGCACTCAGTCCAACTTTGAAAGTCACAATCGTCTATGATAGTCTCAACACTGTTTAAAAATCAAAAGTTCTCTCTGAGACTCATGCTAAAAATCTTATAACTGTCACCCCCTGTGAAATTAAGAAGCAGCATACACACTTCTAACATATAGTGGCAATGATATACATTATCATTATAAAAGGGAGAAAAGAGAGCATAATGCTGAAAGACTGAATCAAAGCAAGAGCAAAAACGAACAGGGCAATTTCCAAGTTTGCTGCATATCCATGTTTGATGTCAAATGACTCTTCAGATCTCCATCTCCTTCCAGCTTTATTGACTGCAACTGTCTTCTGTCTCTTGGGCTGGTTCCATGCTCAGTCTGCAACTTTCCTTGACAGGTATCCCATGACTCAACATCTCTAATGTCTCCAACATAATTCAGGCTTCACCTTCACAGCTTCACAAAATGGCCTCTCTAGGTTTCCATGCAGGGACATGTTTGACTCATGCCTGGACTTGGGGGTCTTTTTTAGTAGCAGAGGGAGATTACATAGTCCTTCCTTGTATGCTTGAATTTTAATACAAAACTAGGTGGCCAAAGAGGCCAAATTCTGCTGCTTGCTGGAGCTGGAACTTGAACTTGGCCCCTTCCTTCAATTACATTTGTACAAGTTTTTTGCTGTTAATCATTTTCTTCAAGGCTTAATTTTTTCTCTAATTCTCTTTCACAAGTTAGAAGATAAACTTGTTCCTGTATTTCACTGAGGACACCACTCCCTTTATTCAATCTAGCATTTTTTTTCTAAGTTTTTTTTTAATCTCTTTACGCACAAGACCTAGCTCCAATATCATCTTTCCTTTTGATTTTCTTCTCATGATATGTATTTTCAATTTTTCTGTATTCAACTTGCTTCCTATTTTGTATTAAGATAGATCTCCATAAGAATAATTACTAATAACCACATGGCAGAGTCAATACTAGGGTTTCTACAAATCTCCTCTGCCAATGCAATTAATATGAACCTCTTCAATATAGCCTCAGACAGATTTTTAGGAGGAGGTAAAAAGCAGCTACATTCTTTGCCAAAATATCACAAGAATGGTATCTAGGCCACTTACTAATGTTCTTTCTCTCTGAAATCTAAGTTGTATCTCACTGTGAAGCATTAATCTAATTAATCTTTTTTTAATTAAGAATTTTTTTCATTCATTTTACACATTAATCAAAGATCCCCTCTTCCCTCCTCCCGTGCCCCCCAGCCTCCCCTCCCAAACCACTCCCCACTCCCTCCCCCAAGAAGACAAGGCCTCCCCTGGGCAGGCACATCCAGTGGAGGCAAGTCCAAGTCCTTTCCCCTGCCTCAAGCCTGCACAAGATGTCCCAACATAGGTAGTGGGCTCTACAAAGCCTGTTCATGCACCAGAAGGACTGAGATGCTTTCTCTGCCTCACCTTACTAATTCCTGTCACCTCTCTATCTACAGTGCTCCAAACCTCTAGGTTTAATTTAGGTCAGCTAGTGGCTAGCTCTGCCCTCTGACACCTATCAAGCTTTATTTGTCAGAACACAATCAAAATATTACGCATTTCCTCCTTTTTTTTCTAAGTAAAAAGCAAAGATTTTTTAACTGACATATAAATACTATATACAATAAGTACAACAACTATATACAAATATGTACAAGCAAGAAACATTAACAATGCCCAGTCCATTTGTACTTGACAAATTCAGAGTAAATACTCCATTATTTACCCTATCTTGGTAAGTCCCAAGTTTTGTGCCTAAGTCAATTTCTATCCTAACTTAAATTACCATCCCCAAACTATCTTATTATGTCTCTCAACCTTATATACTTTACACCTCTTTAGTTAGTTTTCTTTTGAGTCTTGTAACAAGAAAAAGTATAACTATCTGGTCTTCAGCTCCATCAGAGATCTGGGAAGGGTATAATATTACCTGTGTAAACAGGAATTGCAGAGCCAATAACTTCCTTAACTAAGAAATGACAGAAATATCTGGTTGCCTGGACAGTCACCCAAGCTTCCCTCTATAACATTGGGACATCCATCTTTAGTTTGCAGGCCTAAAATATCTTACAGACTTTTCCATGAAGCAAGATTTGTGAAGGGTTTCCCCAACTTGTTTTGGCAAAGTTCAACTGTCACTTTCTTTTGTGTCTTGCTTGTCCTATTTGGACAGCAACTGTCAGCAGTTGAGGCAAGGGCAGTTTCTTGCCCAGTGGCTAACATTTGCCACAAAGAACATAAACTCCATATTGAGTTTCATCAGTGCTCATTATCTTCTCTGAGGTAGACTGGTGCTGCCAGAAACAGACATCTCATTGTCACAAAAAAACTTATGTTATTAAAACATCTTAAATGCCATATTCTGTAGATGTCTGAAGTATTTGAAAACCACCTGTCTACCTAAAATATATTTCTGTTTGATCCTAAAAACATTTTTAACATGACTACAAGTTTGATTGTAATAAGTGACTATTAGCCTGAATTTCTTTATTATCCTAAATAGTTTTTATAATAACAACTTTCAAGGACTAGAAATTTAAATTTCATTGTTAAATGTACTATATAGTTACCATACCTTAAACAAGAGTAGAAACATGTACAGTATAACAATAAAAACCTCAAATCTGTATCAATATACGAAAATCCAAACCAATGAAAAATATTGCTTTTTGGGTTTAAAAGCAGATTCAATAACTTACCCTTTTATTCTATAATTCCTATAACCCCCTTTTTTCCAGAAGATACCTGAAGAATCTAATCTACTTTGTTCAGATTTTTCCTGACCACAATCAGTAACAACTTATAACCAACTCCCCTAAATGTAATAATAATTTTCAAGGACTAGAAATTTAAATTACATTGTTAAATGAGCTTTATAGGTATAATACGTTAAACAAGAGTAGAAACATATGTACACTATAGCAACAATAACCTCAAATTTGTATCATTATACAAAAATCCAAACCAATGAAAAATACTTGACACTAGTAGTTGTTTTTTGGTTTAAAAATAGATTCAATAATATATCATTTTATCCTATCATTTTTATATCCCCCTTTTCTTTTCAGAAGAAGATCCTTGAAACTTATACACTTTGTTTAGGTTTTTTCTGACCACAATCAAAGCAACTTGTAACCAACCTGCCTAAACAATGACAAATATCCATAACCCATGGAATGACCAAAAACTGCCCACCCCACCTCTTAACAAAGTGGACATCATGTTCTTAAAATTATTTCTTGTCCTGGGAGGTGACAGCATCTTTAGGGAATTCTGAAAAAAAATGGAGTTTCTTGTCAAGTCCTGGGAGATTTGTTGTCCAATCATTGTGTACTGGGAAAGTGTGGAGCTTATATCAAGTCCTGGCTAGAGGAGTCTGTGAGGCTGGACCATCTCAGCTAGACACCCTGACATTGTCCTGAGCAGTTTGTAGTCTAAAGCCTATTTCTGGGTGGTGATGTTTGTCAGCTTAGTGGTTTCACCACAGTCCAAGTGTAATTGCTGTTGTGGGGCCCTGTTCTTATTTTGGAGACTTCAAAGGTCTCTGTTAGGCATGGTCATGGTTTACTGCAGAACCTTTAAACATTTTAAATTTCATATGCAGCAAATATCAAAGAGGTTAAAGGACCATAATTTGTTATGTACATTCAGAGTACAAAAACTTAATTCCTAGGAATCTGATAGAGACTCAAACACAAGATCATATACAGGAATCTAGATGAAGCCTTTTTCTAGAATGCATTAGTACTTTATATATGACCATTACTATTATGACAAAAGTTTAATTATATATATATGTAAATTTATAAATTGAGATAATATTAACATCTAAGAAAAGTTTTAAAGAGTCAAAATAAAACCAAAGAATTATAGGATTAGTGACAATAGAATAGTCCCTTAGTTCTGGTTTTTCTTCTGTCCCATATCAGGTGGCTTTTCTGACATGAGGCAGAGATTTTGGATTTTCCTTTAACAGGAACTCTTAGCTTTAGAGAAGGAGAGAGCCATGGCCCAACTCCAAAGCAAGCTTTAATTTTTAACTAAACTGGGACTACAAAAAATACAACTTGTATTATATTTCTATAGAGAACAGCAAAAACTAACATTTGGGAAGGTTTATGAAATTTTATCCTGTTGAAAATGTGATAGACTAATAGGCTAATTTGCTTTTTTTCTTAGGCAATTTTCTCTGGATTATTTGTCCTTTTTCTTCAGATGCCTCATTTGTCCATTGTTATTCAGAGTTCTTAGTTTGATGCCTTCAAATTCTTCAGGAAATAAAAAAAAAGAAAAAGAAAGAAAGAAAGAGAGAAAGAAAGAAAGAAAAAGAAAAAGCCCTGTCTCAACCCTAACTTTGGGGAGTTTCCCATTTTGCAAGTTATGACTGATCAAACAAAAAACATTCGTTATTTTTATAAGTTAGTTTATATTGAATGGCCATGCTGTTTGATGAACTATCACCTCTTCTAATTAATGGGTCTCTCTTGTTCAAATCTAATCTTTATCAATTTGATGGTATCTATAGCTTTTCTTCTCCTATGGGAACAAAAAACAAAACCTCTTCCCCAGCTTAATATATATCCTGTTTTCCATTCTGAGGTCAATATATCTTTAAAGTATACAGGTTGATTTAATTCAGCACTCTTTTCTATTATTCTATGTCTATCTTCAGCCTTCATTCCTTTCTTATTATCAGTCTTAAATTTTACAGATATCCCCATAATGTTCATAACTTCTAACAAATGTGTAACTACATAATCAGCCTTTTCAGAACTCAAAGCAGTTGCCCATTGAAATCCTGAATATGTATCTATGATATGATGTAGTATTTTAATTTTCCAATTAAAGCAACTTGTAACCAACACCCCTAAACAATGACAAATATCCATAACCCATGTAATGACAAAAAAACCACCCACCCTACCTCGTGGGAAAGTGGGCATTGTGTTCTTAAAATTACTTCCTATTGTCTGGGGGGGTTGACAGCATCTTTAAAGGGCACTGAAAATATGGTGATAAGAGTTGTTTTACATATTGAAACTGATGAATTTATTTCAGATGGTTCAGAATTGACATTGCTATTTATTCAGGTACAAGAAATAATCAGAAATAGAAATAATCCTTTATATATAATATCTATCATATAACATATGGGTCTATCAGGCACTCTAGCACAAGGTAATGATGAAATATTAGTTTCAGGGATCTTCTTCTGAAAAGAAAAAAGGGGATATAGAAATGATAGGATAAAAGGATAGATTATCTACTTTTAAACCAAAAACACAACTACTAGTCTGAAAATGTTTTTCATTGGTACACTTACTTCCTGATGAGACCGATTTGGATGCCAAGATTCTGTTGCAATTGTTGTTACATCTGTCCCTGTTTCCACAAAACTCTCAATTACAATGTCATTTATTTGTTGTTTTTACTTTGCCCTTTAATAATTTATAGAAGTTGGCCAAAATATTTGCTTTATAGTTTCTCCTGAAATATTTGTTTTATCTTCTAAGCTGTTCTATCATCCAGAGCAGTATGATTGTTTACAATATGCATTAAGTCCTTTATTTGCTCTGTGGAGGAGTTTCCCCCCCACAGTGACAGGGAATGATTAAACCAAATTTGATATGGGGGCCCATTATTACTTGAAAAAGCATTATTTCTAGGAATGCCCTGCCTACAATCCCTTTTTAGGTTACCTTGTTTTCCACAATTAAAACATCTAACATTTTGATTTTTCTTCAAGCCTTTGGAAATCATCTCTCTTATCCAAGTATCATCATGGTTATGAGATTCAATATTGACTGTATCTCCAATACATTTCTCTATGGGTGCTGCTCTTACAATTAAAGGCCCAATTACCATTTGCATTGTGAATTAGCATTTTCAAAAGCCAAAGATTCCATTAGTATTTGTATAGCTTCTGGATTTGGTATCATTCTATTTAAAGCTGAAGTTAATCTTAGTAGAAAATCAGGAGTTTCTTTTGGGCCCTGTATAATTTTAGTAAATGACTGCATTCTCTTTCTGACTTCTTCAACTCTGTCCTAAGTATTCAAAGATGCTGTGAGGCATAGAGACAAAGTGTGTTCATCATATAGAGACTGTCTTCAGACATCAGCATAATCACCCTTTCCCAGAAGTTGGTCTTGGGAAATTCGAATACCTCTAGCCCTATTTTGTTCTTCAATGGTTGTAGCCTCATCTTTCCAGCAGGTCTTTCACTGTAACTCAGGACCATTTTCCAGTTTTGCTGTTACCAAGTCTTTCCAGTGTCATGAGACAATTCTGTTACTAGTTGTCAATGAATTTAACATCTACCTCACAAAAGATGAATGCATAAGATATGAGACTCTAACTTCCTTAAATCTAACATTGCCACAGGAATGCAGTGAGCTCTTCCATAGTCCTGAAGATATCTGTCATTTGGTGGTTGTTCCTGTATGGTAACTGGATAAATGATGGCTGGTTTTTTTTTTTTTTTTGATAAACTTAGGTTGTTTCTCTCTAATTCTATAATGTAATAGTGAGGTTGTTCTCCTTGAAATTACTCTACCTGTATCTGAATATCTCTGTTATCTGTTTTAAGATGTATTCTAAGATTTGTGACTTATCAGGCATAACCTTTTTCAAGGCTTGTATATTATCAGTCAATTTCTCATATTTGACAGTGATATCAACCAACATTTTTGGGAATAAAACAAAAATTACCAAACTGATAATGATTATAATTGACATTATGTAAATCCTAAGTAAGTTAATTATTCCCTCATTTAATTGTTTTATTTTCAAACCATCCATTGTAGAATTACACAGAAGCCTAACTCCCTCCATCATAATATCTTTTCCCATTTGTTAAAGTGGGAAAAACTCTCTCTTCTTTTTTAAACCAATTTCTCCTTTTAAGAATTCCAAATTGTCTCACCAAATCTGCTGATGATGAAAGTGAACTGTAAGTCTGGCCTTTGATGCATAGCACATCTGGGCAGAGAACACAGTCAGTGCATAGCCTAACTAAGAACAGTGAGCATTGATTGCATATAGTTGTAAGCTGAAAGTATGTGGCAAATGCTTGAGTGTGTGTAGAGGTGGCTACCCTAGTTTGGCAGCAGCCTGTGGAGGGGGTCCAGGGAAAGTCAACAACATGGGGGAAAGGAGCCAAAGAGCCAGCCATCTGACAGGTAGACACAGGAGAAGTGTGAATGTAGCACATGTGGTGGGTGGGAAGTGAGAGCACAGTGCTCTCAAGACAGAACTGACTGGTGGTGATGGGCTAACTCTGACAGCATTTCAAACCCAGGCAGCTGTAGACTTTGTGGCTTGTGGAGATTGCTGTAGAGAGGCTGCAACAGGAAAATCTCAGACTCACTCATAGGGTTTGGGGAAGAAAAGGAAAAGCTAGCCGGCAGTGTGGTGACTTGAGCAGGTGCAGCTCCTGTGTTCAGCTCCAGGGGGTGCCAGTGACTGCAAAGCCACAAGTAAGTGGCTATCTCATGAATCCATGCTCCAAAAGTTGGATGCTAGATGAAGCATTAGTCTACTTAATCTTTATCAATAAAAGATTGGGAGTCAGAGATCAGCATGAGAACCTGAAAGATCAGAGAAGCAGGGAGGAGTGACCCGTTGCCTCCTACCTCTACTGTTCCTCCATCCAAAAGGGCTGAGATCCTCTCTCTGCTCCACATTGCTACTTTCTGTTTACTCTCTGTCTATAGTCCTCCAAACCTCTATGGTTAATTTAGGTCAGCTAGTGACTAACTCGACCCTCTGACTCCAAGCAAGCTTTATTTGTCAGAACACAATCAAAATATCATACACTTTCCAAATTTCCCTCAGCTCTGCTGTCTTCCATGCTCCTACTAAGATGACCCATTAAGTTTCTGCTTGACATCTTTAACTCTTTTTCTATTACAAAGTCCCAAAGTCTTTCATAGTCCTCCAGGAAACATTACGGTCAGGTCTATCACCATAGTACCCTTATCCTTAGTACCAACTTTTATCTTAGTCACTCTTCTACTGCTGTGAAGAGATGGCATGACCAAATGCCATGTTTACAAAAGAAAGCATTTAATGGGATTTTTACAGTTTCAGTGGTCTAGTCCATTTTTAACTTGGTGGGGAACGTGGCAGCATACATGACTCTGGAGCAGTAGCTGATGAAGTAGTTGAGACCAACATCCTGATTTGCAAAGGGAGGAGAAAGAGAGTGTGTGAAAGAGAGTGGGGGAGACAGAGACAGAGACATAGACCAAGAGGGAGAGGAGAAACCAGGCAATTACCACCTCTAAGCCCACTGCCAGTGATTCCCTTCCTCCAATAACATCACACCTCCCAATCTTTCTAATGCTTTCAGATAATACCATTCCCTGATGACTAAGCATTCAAATATATGAGCCACTCCTATTCAAACTACCACAATAAGTAACCTGCACTGTGTAATCTTTGGACATTCATCTTGCTTTATTTATCCTCATCATATTGCTTACCAGTGGAATTTGTTTATTTGCTGCTCCACCAGAAGGTATGTTCTATGAGAGTGTTATACATACATTTTTTAAAACCACCACTTTTCCAAAGTGAGGCAGTAACATGTAAGTGTTATACAACTGATATTTTACAGAAATCTATAACTATCAATCAAATGTTCAAGTAATTATGCAAACTGACATTTCATACTTACTGGCAGTTTATTTCATTCAAAGTCATGTAACCTGATTGGGTATATAACTGAAGGAATCCAAAATATTTCCAATAATTTGATTGTCCAGTTGTAGAAGAATATAAAGTTCTGGGATCATGAACATGATCCCATGAATGACAGCACCACTGTTGTATTTCTTTAGAATCTAAGGGAATGGATGCAAGTAACAGCTAACATGCTTTAACTATGCAAACATCATCACATGAACACATACTTAAGGTCTTGATTTTTAATGCTTACTTCATTACTAATTTAATGCTGAAACTCTAAGGTTATTTAATTTTATTCACTCCTTAATTTTAGACATTTTTCTTTGTCCCTAATGTACTACAACTTTATTTATAAAGGGCAAAACTTCACAATGGAATGCTATAACACAAAGAAAGAATTAGAATGTTATCACTGAGAGCTATGGCTTTTCAATTTTCTTTGCATATAAAATAAAAACATAATTTTCTACACTTTTGATTCTGAATACTTTTCCCTCTTATTTCTCATTATTAGAACAAATATTTCAAAGCATAGTTTGAAAATAAAACATTGCCTAAGAAGAAATTTATTTTAAAATACACTGA
Source organism: Peromyscus attwateri (assembly GCA_902168425.1). Classification (NCBI taxonomy): domain Eukaryota; kingdom Metazoa; phylum Chordata; class Mammalia; order Rodentia; family Cricetidae; genus Peromyscus; species Peromyscus attwateri. The sequence continues at coordinate 38,811 of CABHPP010136686.1, forward strand.
AGTTATTTGCTCAAATACAAATAAGTATAAAATTATCTATCCTCTCTTTTCTAAGGCTAGATGTCTTTTTTTTACAATGTGGATTACATTTTTGAGATATATCTTTTCCTCATGATGAAATTAAAATCCATTAGTGTTCATTAGGTGAAACATGGTGCTTTTTTGTGAATAATGCAACGATTCCAAGGCCTCTCAAATAATACTGTTTTACATAGTCTAGCAGGATGTTTGTGGAATGACAGATTGTTAGAACTTTTAACTACCCAATGAAAAACTTCCCATATATCTCAATTAAACTGTAGCTGTGATGCAGAATATAGAAATGTGCATGATACTGTATCATTTGAAATTCAAATTTTTGTTGCTAAACATATCATTTAAGAAAACCTCTTCATAAAATTCTGTATTAGTACATTTTATTTTTCCCAGACTTTGATGATTATGTCATTTATCATGTTGAGGTAAAGTGAACTAGACAGACATTTTTTCCCCACAGTTGTTCATGGAAACTTTTTAATTCTATGAGCTAGAATGAGATTCAATCAGAATTATGACTCATTACAGTTCTACTGAATACATTAAATGAGATTGTGAATGATCATTACTCCATAGTTCTTACAGTTTGATTGCTTAAAAGAGAAAATCAGACATGAGATACTGCATAGGGATTTGCATCACTCAACTTTCCAGTTCTCAAAATCATTATTCTTCCTACTAGTTTTATATCTTTCAGGTTGTGACTTTATGTAGGCACATAGTTGTGAGTATATATGTAAATATGTGTGTATGTTTAGCTTCATTAGAATATCTAATTTATAAACAATCCCATTGCTTTTAGTATGGGCATGTGTAAGGATGAGTACAAAAAGGTAGACTAAGAATCAGAAGGCAAAATGAGTATATTAAATATTTTTGCATAAAATTTACCCAAAAGATCAGATGTGCATATCTGGGAAATAAAATATGACCACTAATATTGGAAAATGAAATACTATATTTTAATAAAAGAAAGTAAAATGAAAGTCACAGACTTATAATATCTATATTCAGAAATTAGAATTTTGGGCCATTTTATGGTTGCTTGATCTATGAAAATAAGCATAGAGAAGCCCTTGCAAGGATGCATTCACAGAACTTCTTATGTTTAGAGTACTCAGGTTGATATTGCCACATGAAACCTCTAATATTCCCAGCCTAATGCACATTCAATCTGAAAAGGCTATTTTATATTTAAGTTCTAGGAATCTTACTGCTTCAAAAATATGAAATTATTTGTGTAGGAAAGTTTTTTTTCCAGTTTTATATGGTATTTAAGTGTTTTTTTCATTAGTGGTCAAGGACATTTTTTTCAATTTTGTTGTCTAATATTGCAAAGGTTTTACCTGAATACACACACACATACACACATGCATACATATATAAAAATATAATTTCTTGGTACTGAGCCTTTTAGTTTTTGTGTGTTTGTTTTATTTTGTAATTCTTTATTGATTCATTGTGAATTTCACATCAGGGACCCCAATCCTACTCACTTCCCAGTCCCTCCATATCTGTCCCTGACCCCTGCAACTTCCCACCCCCAAAGTAAACCCACCCAAAATTAATTAAATAAGACAAAACAAAAAATCCATCTCAGTTCTCCATCTTTTCAGTCTCTCCAATACCTCTTCATTCCTCCTTGTGGCATTAAAGAAGGCTGTGGTGTGTCATATAGTATACCCTTCTGTCCAATCAGACCCCCACACAAATGTTCATGGTAATGAGTCATTGGTCTGTTTCAAGGCCTCTGGTCTCTTGCACAGTATTATCACTGATCCCTCACTAAAATTCCTCTCAGATATCCTGCTCTTGCCCTAAGTTATGAAGATTCCATGGACATGGCTCCACAGGACCAGTTTCTCCACTCTACACTCCCAGCAGAAATTAGAGTGGGTTAAGCCAAGGTCAAGGATGTGGGTCTGAGTGGCATCTGAACTGGTCATTCCAGGCCACTGGGACAGCTCCCCTCATATGAGGGGCAAAGCCTTCTCTACTAGGCCCATGCAGTTGGGGCCAGATCTTCTATAAGAGTAGCAAGGGGTGGGATCATCGCTCCTTCATACATGACCAGCTCTCCATGAGGGGCAGGTCCAGTTCTCCTGCTGCAGTGTCCAGTGACGGGAAGGACCTGCTATCCCGAGGCCAATGAAGGGTGGGGCCAGCCTAGTAGTGCCCTTGGATTTCAACACACATGGTTCCTATGACCCCTTGTGTTAACATGGGCCATGTACATTAACACTATCCCCAGCTACAGCAGGAATGCAGACTGAGACATGGCTCTCAGTCATCACTATGGCCCTGTGGCAACAAAGGCCACTGAGATTAGTATAGTCCCAACAACACCATGGTCCTTAGACACCAACATGATCTCAGATGACTGACCAGATCCCAGGCATCCGCATGGCCCTTGGTGGTTAAAAGGAACCAAGGACATCAACTAAAATGCTGGATACTATAGGGCAACAGACCCAGACATGGCCCTCAGCAGCAGCTCGGACCCAGATGTCACCACAGCCCTAGGTAGCAGCTCAGGCCTTTCAGATTGACATGACCCTGGTCATAGTATAGCCCTTGAACATCAACATAGTTACAGGTTGCTGCCCAAGACAGGGCATCACCGTAGTCTTTTGTGAAAACATGGCACATATATGTCAGCACAGACCTTGGCTGTGGTACAACCATAGATGCAGACATTGTCTATGACAGCAGCCCAGGTCTGATGTCATCCTGGTCCCTGGTGGCAAGCAGGCCACACACATCAGTAAACTCCTTACTCCCTTCACCACCCCAGCTCTGCTTCCCACCACAGCACACAAACCACTCTGTTTCTCCCTCTCTCTCACCTATCTACCACACACCTGCCCATCGTCATTGTACCTACCTGCACAGTGCCATGATGTGGATGCCTTTAGTCAGCCTGGACTGTGAGGACCCAGGCTGGCCCATGGGTGTCTTTTACCTTCTGGACAGAATGGCTCCAGGCAGGCTTGTAGATGCCTTCAGCCAGGCAAGACTCTTTTTTTTTTTTTTTTGAGTATGGATTATTTTTATTTGTCAGATTAATCGTTGTGTCAGAAAAAAGAAATTAATTTTGGGGGAGATTATCCTGACTTTTGTATAAGTGTAAAGCTTCCTCTAATAGTTCTTGGTCACTATACCAATATCTTGATTAGTGTTCTACTTTACATTGTGTTTTATTGAAAATGTATTGATCTCATTCACATTCTAATTTACTTAATGTATGTCATCTGTACATCTCAACTGCTTATAATGTGCTAGCTTCTAATATTAATATTAATGAGAGGCAGGTAAGCAAGAAACTAACAGGCAATGCTGGAGAAAAAAAAAAAGAAAAAAAAAAAGAAAAAAATGGTTATGCTATTTAGAGTGGGCCTTCACAATCAGCTTTTTTGCAATGGTTTACCCAAACTCAGTTCAGCCAATGTTCATCTCCTACCAAGAGAAAAAGAAATGAAATTCCACAGAGAAAGAGTGTATAAGTGACAATGTCTCCTAATAGGGAAGAATATTTACTCAGGTTTATTAAGTTGGCTGTAGTTATTTGTTTAAGGTTGAGAGACAGTGGGATTTTCCTGTCCTGTTTGGTATGTTTGTTGGTGTCATTCTTGTTCAGCTCATGTTTGTGTGGTTACAGTGAAATTTTATGGGTAAAGCTTTTGACATTACATGAAGATACAATCTCACAGCAAACTCTCTGATCTCTGTCTCTTAACATCTTTCTGGCCCATCGTACACAACGTCTCCTTGTTCTGTTTATAAATCAAATATTTTTTTTCGAAATGTCTGTTCAAATGTATTAATCTATTGTTTTCTTTACAGGTTTTAATTGAGCTGTTTATCTCATAGCTGAATGGATTTTATAGGTCATATATATATATATATGACCAACCAAACTATACACTATTTGATCAACAATGATGACTTGGATCCCTGTCATGCTAGTTCAGTATTTCTTTGTTTTTGTTTTTGTTTTTTTTCCTTTCTCTTGTCCTCCTTTCCCCTCCTCCTTCTCCTTCTTTTTGGAGAGTTTGGTTTGTTTTATTGTTTGTCTTTTTTTTTTTTTTTTTGGTTTTTCGAGACAGGGTTTCTCTGTGTAGCTTTGCGCCTTTCCTGGAGCTCACTTGGTAGCCCAGGCTGGCCTCGAACTCACAGAGATCCGCCTGCCTCTGCCTCCGGAGTGCTGGGATTAAAGGCGTGCGTCACCAACGCCCGGCTTGTTTGTCTTTTTTCTTTATCTGATTGTTTTCTTAAAAGAGAGAAAGAAGGCTTGGAGTTGAAAGAGTGAGGTGGTGGGGATGATCACGGAGGAGTTGAGGGAAGGGAAATTGCGATAAAAATATATTATATGAAAAAAACCACAACTCTACTTTAAATAAAAAATGAACTATTTTATAACTTTTAACAATATAAATATTCATAGTTACATATGAAAATTCTTCAAGTTGAAACATGAATGGTTTCTAAAACTTTTTGGTCTTTTATTCTTATTACCAATATATATATAATCTTAATTTTCACTCTATGACTAAATATCTTCTAGAACATTTTTTAAATTAGTAAAACAAATTAAAACATGATTAAATAAAAAACAAACCACTTTAGATATTTCCCATGAATAAAACCCAATAAAGGGAAATGAGAGTCCTACTAATATGGAAGGAAAAGTTCAGGGTTTGTACTGGCATTTGGCTTCTGGGAAAATGCCAGCTCTCCATATGCATGTCTTACTCCTTTACCTATGTCTCTAGGCCTTCGCAACTTACTTTACCTATTATGGGGGCCGCAATCCTGAGGCTGGATGTCTTTAAACAGTCATTTCTTGTGGCCTGTCCCCAGATTGAAAAAAAAATCACATAATTTTGTGCCACAATTCTGATGTGTATATACTACTTAAGGGTGATTTTTCTAATATCCCAAATAATTCACAAAATAGCCAAGTGAAATAAAATATTAAAATCTTTACAATATAAAAAGTAGAGTGGTAAAGCCTACTATGTCTACTATACAGCTATTTATAAAAGATTGTCAAATGAAAATATTTCTTGAGTGAAGTTTTTTCTTTTACGTTATATGGAGTGAAATTATTTTAAAAATAATTGAGTGGTGACTCTTATTTAAAAGAAGAAAAAATAAAGAAAGCTAGATCTCAAGGAGATAGAAAGTGTTTTTACAAACAACTGCCTCAACGAATAGATTAACATAACAGAATTACAGATCCGTGTGCATTGGAAATGATTGACAGGAAATGATTTTAAGCTCAACTACAATATTGTATAGTCATGCACAAAACTGTAGGGGCCGGATGAAGCTCAAATTTAGTACTTAGAGCCTGTATCAATAGAAATGTCACCGTGAGGATTCTTGTCGATTATTACCTTTACTCATTCAGCATGATAAGAATTTGAAAGGGAAGATTTGTAATTTTCTTAACAAGATTGGCTATTTATAGTGGAGTACTTCAAAAACATACACAAAACAGTCTTAAACATAATCTGAATAATCAGTGGGCATTATATGTTGGTTTTGAGAACTGGGAGCAGAGCCAACTGGGGTGGAATTTTAATAAGTGCTTTGCTGTTTCCTTCACTGTTTACTTTAAGCAAGGAACTGGATTGACAGTCTCCGAGATCAAAATCTTTTTATCAACTGAGCAGATAATGTGTAACACCAGAAATTTCCCATCTGCCCAAAGCCCTGCTTTAGAGAGTTTCCCAGTGAAGGATGAGAGGATTTTTTCAAGCTCTTTGCCTTCTTCATTCTCATGAGAGACTTCCTCATTCAGTGGCATTCACATAAGCAAAAATGGTTTTGAATTAACAAAGCCACGTAGATTCCATGAGCTTTAGGCATTTTTCACTACTGACAGAATCATACTTGTAAATCATCATATTTTGAATCTACTGTGTATCTGCAACCTAAAAAAAAATATTTGTAAGCTTGTATTCCCACTGTGCTAGTAAAGTTTAGAATAGAGACAATTCCCTAAAATCATATGGAAAATTACTAGTAGTGCTCAAATAAATATTCATAGATTCTGATTATAAAATGCAACAATAAGCTAGGAAATTGATATTGTATTTGTAGGATATTATCATGCATATTAATCACATTTAATCTGTTCATGAAAACTATGACAATATGTGCCTAACTGAAGGTGAATCAGAAGAGAAATTAAAATTCAAAAGATGAAAGATACCATTTATATTACATAGAATTTAACAATATAACATATATAAATTTCATACAATTTAACAAAGTATATATTATAGTATTGATAAATTATCACAATTCTCTTTTCTATTTTTTACTACCAAATAAGGCAAATGTACCACTCTTTAAATTAGATGAAATAAAATAACAATGCTATTTGTACTATAGAGGTGAAAAAAAAAGCAAGCATAAAAGAAGCACAATATTTAGGGTGTTTTTTAAAACCTATAACTCATTCAACCTTGATGTTATTCTAAGGTCTATCTGAACACAGCATGGTGCCTTATTCAGAGAATGAAGCATACTGTAGGAAGTCAAACAAATTGATTGGTTGGTTGGTTTGCGTGTGTGTGTGTGTGTGTGTGTGTGTGTGTGTGTGTGTGTGTGTGTATCAGACTTCAACAGAGGGTGTGTTTCCTGACTTCTTTTTTTCCCCTGCCAGGGTTGCAGGTACATTCTTTGCTGTCCTTTATATATAGGTTCTGACAATATAACTTTGTTCCTTTATATATAGCTTCTGATAATGTAACTGGTTTCTTTATGCTTAGACAACAAGTACAATACCCACTAAATTTTTTCCTCAACCTCAGATTTATTTTTAAGTCTTTATATTAAATAGTTTGTATAATCATTCACTGTACATAAGTTGCTGAAAGTAACTCATTTATTCTTTATAGAAAATTCTTAGAGTCAGGCTTTACATTTGAAACTGGACACTAATACTTTCATAACAAAAAAAAATTAGACTGATTGGTTTCAGTTTCAATATAAGTACAAAATGTCACTTTGGATATAGTTTGTGAATGGCCAGATTGTTTCCTGATCTGTCTTCTGTACTTGTCATAGCATATCTATGCAATGTTGAACAGACAATACGAAGCAGGTGAAAGTTCAATGGCAAAAGAGGATGAACGGCCAGCAGTGAACACAGGAGATGAAAAGGATCTTAATTTCCAAACAGTGAAAATGCTATGTGAGGTGCTGTGTGTGTTCTCCAAGAACACAGTCACACCTATGTGCTTCATTTGTAAACCTCTGCCTCACACTGCCATTGTGGGAAAGTCATCATCTCCACACAAGCACAAATAGGCCCAGTAGTTTTCATAATCACTATAACTTTAATGCCCATGTTATATGCTAACCGTCTTATTAACATTGATCTCCATTACATCATTTCCTTTGAAAGTCTATCTTCTCTTCAGGTGACTATCACAGTTGTTGCTAAGATCAGTTGTCAAGTATATTAACTAATCCAGAAATAATATTGAAACTCTAGATCGTTGTACAACTTAGTCTCAGGTTATAAGGAACCAGGCCCGCATTACCAAAACTGCTTGTCAAAAGTTAAGCTGAAAGACAAAGATTTCAAAGAGTGGGTATCAGGGAATGATGGTGCCTGTGGCTTATTCCTATTGTTTGCATGTAAAGTTCTTTTGAGATGAATTCATTCTTTGAATGACTTACTACTTAGTCTGTGGCCTGCATTCTGCAATGCTTAATAAAGAATGAGTACATACATGTATAGATATATACATATTAATACACATAAATATGAACAGATATATGCTGGTTGTGAAAATGAACTGTGTTTAGTTTGCAGGTAATTGGCAGCAAGTTTTTAGAAGTGTAACAATATACTTTTCAGGAGTGAGACACAGATCACAATTGGGACACTAGTTCAATGTCTGTCACAGCCAGAGAGTCACTGCTAATGTGTTCTCTACTCTCTTGACCTTTATAATAATGTAGTTAACCTCTGTGATCACCAGGATGCATGTGCATACAATATTCAATCGCTTTAAGGGTCACTAATTATAGTTTTCTGTCATATATTTATTTGACCTTACAAGTGCACTCATGTTTGACAAGAAAATCTCCAGAAGCCTAGATGGACAATAGGGACATGTGATTTAAGATGACAGCAAAATGACACAGGCAAATCTTTCATGCCTTTTTAGGAAGCTGAAGAACTCTATTTTACTCTTTATCCAAACTATATGAAGAAAAAAATAGAGATCTTAATAATTACATTAGTTCTTTTTTTTTTGCATTCCAAGAAATAGTATATTTTTAAAGGGATTAAAACTTAATGACATTTTGTCTTGTGAATTTACATATATGGGCACTTTTTATTTTTTTATTTTTATTTTATTTTATTTTACAATACCATTCAGTTCTACATATCAGCCACAGACTTCCTTGTTCAACTGAGTCTACATTAGTTCTTATAGGATATTTTGGCCCACTTTTACCAGATATGCAGTCAGGAACATTGTAGTTCTCTCATTGATTTATGTATTTTATATTTTTATTGAAATGATCTCACTGTCCTGCAAAATAGGAATCTGACTAATTTTCAAAAAACAATTTGAAGTATTATGCTAATTGGAATTTTGGTACAGAGTGAAGATATTTCTTCTAAGGCATCCAGTGTTTCCATCATTGCCTGGTGAGTGGAAAGATTCCTTGAAAAACAGAATTCTAGGACTTAGCTACTATTCAGATTTTTTTTTGGGGGGGAGGGTTTGGTTTTGTGGGGTTTTTTTTTTTTTTTTTTTTTTTTTTTTTGGTTTTTTGAGACAGGGTTTCCCTGTGTAGCTTTGCGCCTTTCCTGGAACTCACTTGGTAGACCAGGCTGGCCTCGAACTCACAGAGATCTGCCTGCCTCTGCCTCCGGAGTGCTGGGATTAAAGGCGTGCGCCACCAACGCCCGGTAGAGTATTCAGATTTTATAAGTTATAATTTTAATTTTCTTTTCTGATACAAGTATAGATATTTGAAATAATTAATCTCTCTCTTCCTTTTTCCATTCCTTTATTCCTTCAACTCTCTTTTCTCTCTTCCCTTCTTTCTTTCTTTCTTTCTTTCTTTCTTTCTTTCTTTCTTTCTTTCTTTCATTGTCTCTTCACACATGTCACTCTATATCACAGAGAGTCTTTAAACTCTTTGTGAAACCCTGGCTGCCTTTGAACTTTGGGGAATTATCCTACCTCCTCTCTCTGTCTCTGTCTCTGTCGGTCTCTCTGTCTCTGTCTGTTTCTCTCTCTCTCTCTCTCTCTCTCTCTCTCTCTCTCTCTCTCTCTCTCTCTTCTCTCTCTCCCCTCAGGCACTTGTGGAAGTCAATGTGGAGGTCAAATGATAACTTGAAGGAGGCAGTTGTCTCTTCCCTTCCACAGTGTCCAACTTGGTTATTGAACACAAGTCACCAGTTTTGACAGGAAGTGTCTTTAGCCAGGAACCCATCTCACCAGCCTAATTAATTATTTTTCGATTTAATGATAATTAATTTGTGATACAGCAACACAGCACAATTTTTATTTTTCAAAATGAATGATTTCTTACTATTTTCACTCTTCTTTAAACAATGCAGTCAGTCTTAGGGAAGTCATTTTGCTTGTGTAACCATGTCCCATTAGATTATGGTAGGCATTGTTTGAGCAATGATTACTATGCCTTTAAATTCTCTTAAAATGTGTGAAAAAGGTAAGTTGATATCTAGACAGTATAAAATCTGGAGAGTGAGCCTGTGTGCTTGCACATCTTTTCTGTGCAATGCCTATCTAATTAAATTATAAATATCATCAAGGAACATTTGATGAAATTTTTTTCATTAACACAACCAATATTTATTTATTGTTTCCTATGTTGCAACCTCAAATATGGTTGTGAAAGATATACATATATATTCAGTGTACTGGGTACATATACACTTCACATAAATTGTTAATGATGCACAGGTATTTAATAAAAAATCTGGAAATTTCATTTTACAGAAAGCAAGAAGAATTTGAATTATAACATAGAAAACAAAAAGTGTCTTTGGTTCCAGTTTTCTAATTTAGCCACATGAGCTATAGGAAACCACAGGACTAATGTTTTAGATCCTGACAAAATAAACATTATTTTTGATGCATAATTTTCTGATCTATTTAGCATATTGATCTTATGGGTAAATAAGTTATAGAATTAAATTTATTCATTTTTTTCTCTTGAGTTGGCTTCAGGATTGATTGACACTTCTATAGAAAATGTTGAATGACAATTCAATACACTCTGTGTTCCCGCTTTCTAATTCATACCATCATTTTCTTTACAACTGCTCCCAACTCTTCTACTCATTTCTTCTTAGCTCACCCACACTTCTTTACTCTCAGTAGAATTAGGTTTTCCTTTTCATACACCTCAAACAGATTATTTATTATGTAAAATGTATTCATCAACTTTTCATCTGTAAAGAAAACAGAAATTATTTCACTGTATTTAGTTATGTCAAGATGGTTTATTCATAAACATTCCTACTAATTTACATGTAACTCTTCTAAACTTTTATTTTTACTATTCTGGAGTAAAAGTATGCATAGTTATAACAAAACCAAGCATAATATGAACTTCCCTATTATTTTAAACCTTGATCTGTATGTGTGGAGGGGTGTTTGTATAGAGGCCAGAGGAGAAAGAAGGGATTCTTACTTTATAAATCTGTACTATATTTCTTTGAGACAGGATGAACATGAAGCTAAACTGACAGAAAGATAGCTCCTGAGGACATCTGCTGTCTCTTGCTTAGAGCTTTGCGGTTACAGGGGTGTACATGGTTTTCAATGTGGGAGTTTAGAATTCAAACTCAGGTTCTCATACTTTAATAGTGTGTGTTCTGGGTTACTGAGCCATTTTTCCAGCTCTTCTGGTCCTCATTCAAGTTACAACTTAGAAATTATATTTCCCACCTTTTGCCTAGACATCTCCACATGTACATCCTATTATCTAAATCTAAGTAAGTATGATTGAAAACTTTGCCTGAATTACCCAAACTGCTCTATCCTACACAAATACTATGTCAATCACTATAACCTGTATGCTCATATTTAAAGGGGATGGACAACTCAAGATATCTCTTAGCTACTCTTTTCCTGAAATTATATGTCTTTTAAATCTAGGTAGGTATCAGGCTTCATGTGTAGTAGGCTTTAACTTTATGTATTGATTTGTCATTTTTAGTGATGTTTGAAAATAATATTTCTAGGGCTCCTGGGAGATGTTTGTGCAACCAACATACAACCATTCATTATGAGCCATTGCTGTCCTGTATTAATATAAGTAATGTTCATATTTTTTGTCTCAGTATTGAGATTTTTGGATAAATCTCCATTGCTCAGGATGAACTTGGAATTTCTTGTTGTGAAGATTTTTTATAAATATTTTTATTTTATAATTAATTTAATTTTACATATTAGCCACAGATTTTCCTGTCCTCCCTCCTCCCCCCCCCCCCCCCAGCCTTCCCCCCAATCCACCTCCATTCCCACCTCCTCCAAGGCAAGTTCTCCCCTGGGGAGTCAGCCCAGCCTGGTAGATTCAGTTAAGGCAGGTCAAGTCCCCTCCTCCCTACACCAAGGCTGAGCAAAGTGTCTCAGCATAGGCCCTAAGTTCCAAAAAGACAGCTCATGCACCAAGGACAGGTCCCGGTTCCACTGCCTGGGGGCCTCCTAAACAGTTCAAACTAATCAACTGTCTCACTTATCCAGAGGGCCTGGTCCATTTCCATGGGGGCTCCTCAGCTATTGGTTCACAGTTCATGTGTTTCCACTAGTTTGACTATTTGTCCCTGAGCTTTTTCATGGTTGGAACCATCCAACCATGGTCTCAATATCTCTTGCTCATATAATCCCTCCTCTCTCTCTCTCTGATTGGACTCCAGGAGCTTAAGCCTTTTTTTTGGTTTGGTTATGTATGTATTCATGGAAAATTTCATACCAACTAACAATGCCCAGAATGTCTTCATTCCTTCCAGAGGCCACTAACATTTTCTAACATTTACTCTTTTAATCAGATGTCACTGCTTTGGGGGGAAGGGGAGTCTCTAAATAAAATTATAAGCCAACAAATAAAAGTTACATGTGCAAATGATTCAAATATCCCATAATCCAAATAATTTCTGCTTAATTGTTGAACATTTGTACCAGATTTTCTTGAGAGCTATCACTCAGTTTTTCAGTGAAATTGAATGTACAAAGCATAACAGCACTGATTTGAGCTTCTCAGCCTTAAAGTACCTAGATCATCACTTTAATAATTCTTCATAAATAGATTCTTGACTATAATAAATGTTTATTGAACTGTACTGTGAAAACAAAGCTATTTCCATGTTTTATTTGGAGAGCACAGACCCATTCAGCTATGTTCCTGTATCTATAGAATTTTAAGTCTTCAGAATCAGCGTGAGGAAACAACTTAAACACAAACTTGAACACATGATATTCCAAAATGTTTCCCCCAATGAGTACAGTTTTGTCCATTTATTTGGGTAATGCATTTGATGTGTGAAGATAGTTCAGCTGAAACCTCTGATGAAGTTTTTTTTTTTTTTTTTTTATTGAAAACAAACAAATAGTCAGGATAACTAAGTGAGCCAGGCAAGCGTTTTCATGATTATTACAACAGATACATTAGATACAGGGATTGCTATGTTGAGTTCATGTTCAATTTTTTTTTGTCTTTTTCATTGTTTACTAATTAAAGAATCAAAACTTAGCTCGATTTAAGGAAGATAAATTCAACAGGCAAAGACTAAAGAAGCAGTAATTGGAATTTGTTTTTGCTGGTTTGTTTTCAGTACATCCCTACCACAGTTCTCCCTGCGCCCCCCCCCCCTCCCCGCTCCTCCCCCCCCCCCCCCCCCCCCCACTTAGCCCTCTCCCACAGATCTACTCCTCCTCTCCTTTCACTTCTAAAAGGAGCAGGCCTCCCGGAGATATAACACATGATGAACGCAACATCGAAAGATATAAAAAGACAAAGCACAAACTCTCATATTGAGACTGGGATAACCAACCTAGGAGGAGGAAAAAAGTAACAAGAGCAGATAAGAGTCAGAGACAGTCCGTTCTCACTGTTAGGAGTCCCACAAACACACCAATCTAGCAACCATAACTTACATGCAGAGGATTTAGTGTAGACCCATATAGGCTCCAGGACTACCATGTCTACTGCTTCAATCTCTCTTGTCCCCATGTGCCTTTTCTTAGTTGAAGTCTGTGGGACATGTTCTACTGGTGTCCTCAACCCCTGTGGCTCCTACAATTCTTCCTCTCCCTTTTCTGTGGATTTCCCCGAGTTCCAAAAAGAGGGACCTAATGACAGTCTGCTCTCTCTCTCTCTGCCTAATTTGGCTGTGGGCCTCTGCATCTGCTCCCATCAGCTGACAGGCAGAAGCCTCTCTGATGATATTAGGCTAGGCACCAATCTGTGAGTATAGTTAATATCATTAGGAATCATTCTATTGATTTTTTTTTTCCTATCCTAGGCCTCTGGGCTATCTAGTCTCTGATTCCTAGTCATCTGAGGTGTGTCAGGCATAGGCTCCCTCTCTTGGTATGGGCCTCAAATTAAACCAGTCATTGGTTGGCCATTCCTACAAGTTCTATGCTTTCATTGCCCCAGCACATCTTGCAGGCAGCATAGAATGTAGGTCTAACGTTTTGTAGCTGAGTTGTTGTGGTAGTTTGAATGTAGTTGTCCCCTAAAATCTCATAGGGAGTGACACTATTAGGAGGTTTGGCTTTGTTGGAGTGGGTAAGGTCTTGTTGGATGAAGTATGTCACTCTGGGAGTGAGATTTGAGATCTCATATATGCCAAACCATGCCCAGTGCCTCAGTCCACTTCCTGTTTTCTTCTGATCAAGAAGTAGCCAGCACCATGTCTGCATGCTATCATGCCATGGTGATAATGGACTGAACCACTGAACTGTAAGCAACCATCTCAGCTAAATGTTTTCCTTTATAGGAGTTGCTGTGATCATGGTGTCTCTTCACAGCAATAAATACCCTACCTCAGACAGTTGTCCTAGTCTCACTGCTGGAAGTCTTGCCTAGTTACAGAGGATGGGTGGTTCAGGCTCTGTACCCTCTATTACTAAGAGTACATACTAGGTTCACCTTCATAGAATCCTGGGAATTTCTACTGCACCAAGTTTTCACATCTCTCTCTCTCTCTCTCTCTCTCTCTCTCTCTCTCTCTCTCTCTCTTACACACACACACACACACACTCTCAAATACCTTCCAATTTCACTCATCTCTCCCCATACTATCTCCCTCCAATTCCTGCTCCCACACCTGATGCCTCCTGGTCCCATTCCCACCTGTCCATAGTCAACCCCATGGTATCTATTCTATTTCCCCCTCCCAGGGAGATCCATGAATCCTCCTAGAGCACTCCTTGTTGGTTAGACTTTTTGGTTCTTTGTATTGTAGCAAGATTATTATTTACTTAGGAGTCATTATCCACTTGTACATGAATATATATCATGTTTGTCATTATGGGTCTGGGTTACCTCACTCAGGATGATCTTTTCTAGTTCCTTCCATTTGCTTGCAATTTTCATGATGTCTTTGTTTTTAACAGCAGAGTAATATTCCATTGTGTAAATGCACCAGGTTTTCTTTATCCATTCTGTGGTTGAGGAACATCTAGGTTGTTTCCAGTTTCTAGTTGTCATGAATAAAGCCAGTATGAACATAGCTCAACAAGTGTCCTTGTGGTAGGATGGAGTGTTTTTTGGGTATACACCCAAAAGTTGTATAGGTGGGCCTTGAGGTAGTTTAATAACCAGTTTTCTGATGAATTGCCATATTGATTTCTATAGTGGTAGTACAAGTTTGCACTCCCACCA
>CABHPP010136686.1:54850-77421 GCA_902168425.1 Peromyscus attwateri
AAAAAAAAAAACCCAGACGTAACTCCACACACCTATGGACATCTGATTTTTGATAAAGAAACCAGAAAGACACATAGAGAAAAAAAAGGCACTTTCAACAAATCTGCTGGTCTAACTGGATGTTGGCATGCAGAAGAATGCAAAGAGATTCATATTTATTACCCTTCACAAAATTCAAGTCCAACTGGATCAGATAGCTCAACACAGAGCCAGTGAGTTGAATGCCACTGAGGGAAAAGAAATGTGGGGATTCTTTTTGGATTCCGTTAAGAGAATTTTTGCTGAGCACCAGACAAAATGTTGAGACAGAAAGAAACACAAATGAGAAATTTGATTGGCTAGCAGATGTTGGAGATTTTCTCTCAACTCAGTTGGATTCTTGTGAAAGGGATCATAAAGATTGAGAAGAACCTGAATAATGTTAGGTCAGGGGTAGAGTGTGTGTCATATTTATTTTGGTCATGATATCCTTTGTAATAATAGTTACTTTTCAATATAAGTTGGCGTAAAATGAAATGAAATGACATTTTTTGTGGTCTTCTTGTAAGCACAAACATTTCCAATTACAAGAGCAAACAATTCTTAGTGGGGAGTTAGCAGATTAACCTCTATATCAAGGAACATTCAGACAGGACAAATTTTCAAAGATATCAAATTTTAAATATACATCTCCATTTATAGTTGTAAATGGTTATGTCTAAACACATTACTAGCTATTATTTATTTTACAGAACTGTCAGTGCTAAACAATGGACACAAGTTTCTCTAAATAAAGGAATTTCTAACTGGGTGCACTTCTGCTTTAGAATAATCCTCTGTACACTATGAATATGTTTTACTCTTATTGGTTAATAAAATAATCTGACAGGCTAGTAGCTGGGCAGGAAGTTAGGAGGGAAAGCCAAACTGAGAATGATGAGAAGGAGGGAAGAGTCAGAGGAGATGCCAACCAGCTTCTGAGCAAGCAGGGTGTGCAGAAAATGAGATAACAGGCCATGAGCCATGGGACAAAGCATAAAAAAGATGGGTTAATTTACACGTATGAGTGAGCTAGTAACTGAGCTATTGACTGATCATTTGTAAATAATATATGTAAATGATAAGTCTCTTTGTGGTAATTTGGAAGCAGCTGCCAAGACAGAGAGCAAGCAGTCAAAACAGGAAAACAAACTTAAGACTACATATGGCATTCCAATGTGTGGCCAAAATTTTCACATAAAACCTGACAAAGCTTAAGAAGAACTCTAGACACACAGAGTCAAGCACAGCTTCTTGGTAGCTGCCTTTTCTCTGGTGGGCTCTGTTTGCTGGCAGTGAGCAGAAGCATGAATCCTTTAAGAGATGGTTTCCAGGCTAGGTACTAGTGGCAAAAATTGGTGGCTCTATTCATAGACCCTACTACCAATACTTAAATGGTGCTTATTAGCAGCTGACAGCATGCTGCTTAGTGGTGACATGGACACAGAAATTTCCCAGACTTGGGACAGTAAACATGGTTGCCAGAGTTGGCAGTAAATATACCTCCACCATGAGACTAGACTCTCAGGGAACAAAGTGGGAGGAGCTGGCATTAGCAGGCCATGATCTAAATTATACAGCAGGATTTTTTTCTTACACAGACAGAAAATGATACAGATAGATACACAGTAAGGACAGGTTCAGATGGAGAAAAAAAAACAAGCAAACTCTAAATGGGTTATAGTGTGTTTAAAAATATAGATAGGCTTGGGAGAGAGAAGAGAAAGAGTATATACAGTCTTAGATTAAAAAATATAGTTTTAAAATAATAAAATACAGCCCTTAATAGGGAGAGTAAAGTAATATAAAGAAAATAATCAACATAAAGATGGGAAATACAGAGAGTCTGGATTATGTATATTATTGTGCTGGCTTTAAAACTTTTGGCTACTAAGAGACCTTAGATTATGGTAACTGATAGATTAATCTAACCTATATATCTTGATTATATCAAGACTATCTTGATTTCAAAATTTAAGTCAAAAGATATGTTACTATGGGAAAGAGGTTTTGCTTTTATTTCTACAGGAAATGAAAGACTATGAATTCATTCATAGTTAAAGATCATCAGGTTTGATTGAGGAAGACCCCTTGAAATCCTGACTACAGTCATAAAACAAACATAAAAGAACAAGACACATTGTGGGGCATACATGGCCTGCAAAGAGGGTGCCAAGAGAAAGTTAGACAAATAGAGCTTCGGCTGTTAATGCAGAGATTAGGTACAAAGGATGGTGTGGAGAGGAAGTTAGCTTAAGCTGTTTACATTAAAGTAGATACAAGGATGGTGCTGAGAGGAAGTTAGCTTGGGTTGTTTGTATGAAGATTAGATACAAATGGTATGGAAGGAAGCTAGCTCAAATTGTTTATGCTGAGATAAGATACTAAGATCAGGAGATGATGTCAGTGCTTAAACAACTCATAAACCAAGAAATGAGTATAGGGTGACCTTTAAAATGATTGGTCAGTACTGTCACCCCCTCCTAGGATTCTGAGGTTTTTGCTATAAAAGAGGTTTGCAGCCTAACCATAAACAAGTTCTTGTTTGACTTGACTCCCCACTGCTTTTGATTGTGTCCTGGTAGGGGGTGAGTAGCTCACTTAACTTTCCTAGGTTCCAGGCCACCTCTTCACAGGTGACCTAAGTTCCTGGTGGGGCAAGACCCCACACACATGATATATATTTTACCTACTTAAACATAAAACAAACAAACAAAAAAATCGTCTTTGGCTGACTTCTGTACAACACATAGTCTATACTTATATTAATGCAGGTATGCATATTACCTTTAAAAGTTTATGTATATTCAGAATGAGGAGACCTGCCTGGCCCACAGTCAGGACAAATCTCTCTAACCTGCCAGTCCTGCAGCAGCTCAGACCCAACCAAGTAAACACACAGAGACTTATATTTGCTTACAGATATTACTTATATGGTCATGGCAGGCTTCTTGCTAACTATTCTTATATCTTTTTTTTTTTTTTTTTTTTTTTTTTGGTTTTTCGAGACAGGGTTTCTCTGTGTAGCTTTGCGCCTTTCCTGGAACTCGCTTGGGAGAACAGGCTGGCCTCAAACTCACAGAGATCCGCCTGCCTCTGCCTCCCGAGTGCTGAGATTAAAGGCGTGTGCCACCACCGCCCGGCTTGTTCTTATATCTTATATTAATCCATTTCTATAAATCTATACCTTGCCACGTGGCTTGTGCCTTACCAGCGTCTTCACATGCTGCTTGTCATGGCAGCGGCTGGCAGTGTCTCTGCCTCAGTCTTCCACTTCCCAGAATTCTTCTCCTCCTTGTCCTGCCTGGCCACTTGCCAATCAGTGTTTTATTTATTGGCCAATCAGAGCAATTTGACATACAGACCATCCCACAGCAAGACACTAATAAAAACCAATGCTCAGGTGATCTAGCATCTCAAAATGCCTCTGTTACAGTCTCCTCAGAATCCTGTATCCAGAACAGCTTCAAGACTGCTGACTGAGATGATCCAGCCTCATAGAATATTCCAATCAGGACTTGACCACTATCCTGAATATTCTCAGGGTTCCCCAAAGATAACCAGTGACCCCAATGAACATGCAGTAGTCTAGAGAATTATGCCAACACTCCCCAAAAATGGGTTATGGGTATTTAGTGTAATTTAAGGGGTGGTGATGGTTACAAGTTGTTATTGGTAAAAGGTCAGAAAAAAAGCTGAACAAAGGAGATTAGGTTCAGGAACTTTTTCTGAAAAAGAAAAAGGGGGATATGGAAATGATAGGATAAAAGGGTAGATGATTGAATCTACATTTAAACCAAAATAAAAAAAAAAAACTACTAGTCTCAAATATTTTACATTGGTATTCATTTTTACACATTGATACAAATTTGAGATTAATTTTCTTTTATTGCACGTATGTATTCTTGTTTAAGATATTTTTGTATATTGATACAAATTTAGGTTATTTTGTTAGAACATACTATACATACATTTCTATTCTTGTTCAAGGTATTGTACCTATATAGCTCATTTAACAATGTAATAAATTTCTAGTCCTTGCAAGTTATTATTATAAACCATTTAGGATAATAAAGTAATGAAGGTTAGTATATAGACACCTATTTCAATGAAACTTGTAGTCATGCTAGGTATGTTTTCAAGGTCAAAGAGAGATATATTTTAGATAGACAGATGGTCTTCAAACATTTCAGAGATCTACAGAATATAGCATTATGTTTTCATAGCATAAGATTCCTTTTTTTTTTATGACAATGAGACCTGTTTGTTCCTGGTGGTGCCAATCTATTCCAGAAAAGATGATGGACATCAAAGAAACTCCATATGGAGTTTACTTTCTTTGTGGCAAGAGTTAGCCACTGGCAAGAAACTGCCCTTGCCTTGACTGCTGACAATATGCTGCCCAAATTGGACAAGCAGAACACAAAAGAAAGTGACTGCTTAACTTTGCCAAGACAAGGCAAGACAGTCCTTGAAAATTCCTGCGTCACAGATAAGTCTGTCAGATATACTAGGTGGGTAGGCCAGAGTTGAATGTCCCAACATTGCAGAGGAACTTTGAGTGACTGTCCAGGCAGCATGACGTCCCTGTAGTTAGGCAATATTTCACCCTCCTGGGGTCTTTGTCAGAGTTGAAGATGACATAGTCATAGTTACAGTTTTTCTTAGTTATGATAAAAGATAAATTAGATGTGAAATTTTAGGCTCACCAAGATAAGATAGATAATTGAGTATTTTCTCTAATTTTGACAAATTCAAATAGACTGTATATTATAACTATAATTCTTAATAACTTTTTTGTTGTATATAATCATACTATGATAAAGTTAAAATTCTTTTTAATTAGACAAAAAGGGAACAATGCTATCAAATAATCCTTCTGTACACTGTGATTATGTATTAATCTCATTGATTAATAAGAAGCTGACAGGCCAGTGGCTGGGAAGGAAGTTAGGTGGGAAAGCAAAACTGAGAATGATGGGAAGAAGGAGGGAAGAGTCAGAGGAGATGACAGCCAACCACTGAGCAAGCAGGATATGTAGAAAATGAAGTAACAAGCCATGCACCATGTGGCAAAGCATATACAGAAATATGCATTAATATACATATATGAGCTAGCTAGAAACAAGCCTGAGCTATTGTCCAAGCATTTATAAATAATATTAAGTCTCTGTGTGCTGATTTGGAAGCATCTGCCAGCACAAGGAGAGGGTGGTCAGGAAAGAAAAACTTAAGACTACAGGCCTCAGGATGGCAACCACACTTGTAAAGAACACATGAAAAGGAGCTACTCACAGCCTCCTGTGAAAGAAATGACACATTACTAATTGCAACCCTCCCCTCCCCCTGTCCCATGTCTCTGTGTGTTTTCATTTCTTTACTCTAGGAGGGAAAAGGTTTTGATTATTTTTTTTCCTATCTTCCTGCTTACTCTTGTTATAGATAAGAGTATTTCGCACACTCTTCCTCAGGAATGATTCCCTCTTTCTCTATTTATGTATCCAATCCCTGTTTGTTACTTTCTTAGTTGAACCTTCCTACAGTTATTCCTTGATTGTTAAGGTAACTTTCCATTGATCTATTTATCTTTCTTTTAAGTGCCCTCCTGGGCTAGTCACAACCTCTGTTTACATACTCAACTACCAACTTCCATTCACTTTAAATTCCTTTTTATTAAAAGTCATGCTGCCTCTGCCATGCTTTCAAACGGTTTCTAAGCAACTGGTCTCTCTCAGTGCTTTAGATTATTGATTACCCTGCAGAGGATGAATTAAAGTGAAATTCTTTCCCTTAATTTTTGATGTTACTCATTTTGGGCTTGAATTTGGCATTTCTAATGCATTTTACTTCACAGAAAGTATATGCAACAGTTGACATTTTTTTTATTAGTGATTAAAAGACTGAAAAAGATTGAGTAGAATTTGAAAGCTAAATGATATTTTATCTGATGTAGAATAAATAAATATGAGAAAACTGAGAGTTAGGAACTTTAAATCAAGTGGAAAAGATTTAAGATGTGAATTACTAAATGAGCTAGGGGAATTATCATGTTTTATAATTGCTAATTTGAAGAATTCTAGATTATGCAAAGGTTATAGAGCTGCTCCTTCAAAATTCAGTCACTCATGGGGAGAGAATGAAGGGTCATAAGTCAGGGAGCTAAGGAAACTCACAAGGTTCAGAAAAGTCATGTGAGGAAAGTACTCCAGAAAGTTCAAAAGTTAGGAGGTTCTTATTTATTTGTTGGTTTGTTTCCCCTCCTTCCATCCTTCACAGCCCCCTCCCCTCCCCCCACAACACCTCTTGTCTTCCTTCATCCCTAGATTCACTCCTCTTCTCTTACCCTTCAGAAAAGAGCAGGCTACCCAGGGATATCAAACATAGCACAGCAAGTTACAATAAGACTAGACACAAACTGCCATATTAAGGTTGGATGAGGCAACCTAGTAGAAGGAACAGAGTCCCAAGCTCAGGCAAAAAAGTCAGAGACACCGTCACTCCATCATTAGGAGTTCCACAAGAACACCAAGCTACACAACCATAACATATATACAGACGCCCTGCCTCTACCTATAAAGGGTCTGGCTTTGTCAACTCAGTGTCTGTGAGCCCCAATGAGCACTGCTGACTTGATTCTGTGGGCCATGTTCTCATGGGGTCTTTTATCCCTCTGGCTCCTGCAGTCCTTCTTCCCCGTCTTCCATGGGGTTCCCCAAGCTCTGCCTAGTATGTGTCTATGGATCCCTGTATCTGCTCCCATCAGTTACTGGATGAAGCCTCTCTGATGACAGTATTGAGCTAGGCTCCAATCTTTCAGTATAACATAATTTCATTAGGAATCATTTTATTAACTTTTTTCCAATCATGTTTGGTTCTATCCTAGGTCTCTGGGCTATCCATCCTCTAGTACTTGGCTGTCCAGGCAGTATCAGGTGTGGGCTCCCTCTTGTGGTATGAGCCTCAAGTTGGATCAGTCATTGGTTTGATACTTCCAGAAGTTCTGCGCCACCTTTACCCCAGCACATCTTTCAGGCAGGTCAAATTTTAGATCAAAGGTTTTGTGTCTAGGTTGATGTCTCAGTCCTACCTCTTGCCTTGCCTGGTAACAGCAGATGGCCAGTTCATGCTCTATACTCCCATTACTAGAAGTCTTTGCTAGGGTCACATGGGTAGACTCCAGGGAGTTTCCTCTGTACTAGGTGTTCACACCATCGCTCAAATGTGCCCCAATTCCAGTCATCTCTCCCTGTATTCTCTCCCTCCATATATCTGCCCTCTCCCCACCTGATCCTTCCTCTCCCATCCCCAACCATCTAGTCCATTGGCAAAATCTATTCTATTTCCCCTTCCCAGGAAGATTTATGGACCTTCCCCTGCTTTGAGCCCTACATCTTAGTTAGTCTTAGTGGGCCTGTGGATTATAACATGATTATCCTTTACTTAACAACAAATGACCACTTTTGAGTATATACCCATTTTGTCTTTCTGGGTCTGGGGTTTTCCTCAGGATGATTTTTTTTTTCTTTTTTCTTTCTTTCTTTCTTTTTTTTTTTTTTATTTGGTTTTTCGAGACAGGGTTTCTCTGTGTAGCTTTGCGCCTTTCCTGGAACTCACTTGGTAGCCCAGGCTGGCCTCAAACTCACAGAGATCCGCCTGGTTCTGCCTCCCGAGTGCTGGGATTAAAGGCATGTGCCACCACCACCCGACTCGATTTTTTTTTTCTAGATCCATCCACTTGCCTGAAAATTTTATGAAGTCATTATTTTTTAACAAGTGAGTAATACTCCATCATGCAAATGTACTGAAGGTTCCTCCCAAGCTTATATAAGCAGAAATCAATTATAGGTGTAGAAGAGACTGCTGAGTTTCTTGTAAGTACATAAACGATCTCCTTGGATGCAGCCTTCATCAGTCGTCACACTAACTGGAGTGGTCTTTCCAGTAATGTGGCTACCTTTGATTTGTCCATGATTATGTAAGTAACCCCAATAAATTCATTGGTTCACCAAGCTAGACTAAGGTAGGGTGGAATTATTTTGTTTTGTTTTGTGTGGGTTATGGGGCTTTGGTCTTTTTTAGTGTTTTATCTGTGGTGAATAGGTATTTGTTTATATCTCCCCATGAAAATACATAGAGCAATAAATAGCATCAATATATCTATACATGAATAATAATATTACTTAATGATATGTCATTAAAACAACAGCTGTTATTAAACTGTTTTTATATATAAATATGTAGTTTCATTTTAAAATTATTTTTCCTTAGTCTTATTAAATAATTGGAAACATTGTAATTTCATCAGAATACCAAAAAGGTTTCAGTAGATTGCCAATTACATTTTGGTGGTTTAGTAACATTTAAACATGATTATTATAGGGTACTTTTCTATAATTTTTTTTTATTTCAAATACAAAAATAACTAATAATATCTCTGAAAATACAAATATTACATTTAATGTATTATCATGGTCTATTTTCAATGATTATGAAAATAAGAGAGGTCTCCTCTGTCCAGTTAGTGTCACTGTCTAGGTGCACAAATAAAAATTAAAAAAGAAAATTAACTATAAAAAGCGTATTGATGTATTTATCAAGTTTTATTTGATACAGTAGCTTTTGTGGGAAAAAAAAAACACTCCAGAAGGAATAGAAAAATCCCCACATTTTTAGCAGTTAGGTGAGGAAGGAGACATTTATGAAGAATCTGTGACAAAATAACAGCAGTGTCACAGTAGCTTGTGGTTCTTATGACTTGCTGTTCAAGAAAATTGGAGAATTCTACAGTTCAGTTCCTGTTCTTGAAAAGAGGTAATAGGGTGGTCTGGGAACTCCACGCATCTGCCATCGTCTTAGTTTTTGTCATGTTTAAAAAACTTCATGATATGGGATTAGTGTTCTGAGCAGAATATCCTGAGATCTTTCACAGAAAATTCTTGATGTTAAGTATGTTTGTAAAATAGGTTATGGAAATTGCCTAGTCATAAAAGAGCACAAAATTAAGAATCATAAAATTGCACCTGTGTGGATTCCATTTGTTTGGGCAGCCTGAATTTTACATCAAACAAAATTTGAATGCACTTGGTTTTTGCTTTAAGTATTCATCCTATGCTAGTTTTTGAAGTCCTATAATATTTCAAAACATGCACATGATGAAAAGCAGCTCACACTAATCGATGGTGTTACTTTATTTTTCAAAAAATTTTACTTGTGTATGTTTATAGTATATATTTAGGGGTCTTATGGAGACAATTTCATTCAAATATACCATATACTTTTATCACATGCACATAACACCATCTCAATTTTCTTCTCTCTCTATAATCTTCTTCTAATTCCTCTTTCTTCCATAGAATCTAGATTCTACTTTCATTTCATATATATGATCATATATATAACATAATTTTGTATATTAATTCAAAATATAATAACCAGACCACTACTCTGACCAAAATCAAACAACCACAGTGAAATTTTTGCCATGCACCTAAACAGAGAGTTCTCAAAAGAAGAAAGGCCAAGTGATGAGAAAAAAAAAATAAATAATGAAATTTTTTGTAAATTAAAATGCAATTTAAAACTATTTGGATATTTCTCTTTATCTCATTTCATATGGCTAAGATAAATAAATAACTAAAAATGCTATTGTTGATTTGAGGGGGTAAAAGGACATTGGTTTAATTTTGATGAGTATAAACAGATACAGCCACTATTAAAATTAGTAGGAAAATTCCTTTAAAAAAAGTTATTTACCACAGAGCTATAGCTATATCATTCTTGGTATAGGACCAATGGACTCTATATCCTACAGAACCTTCTCATCCATGTTAATTGCTGCTTTATTCATGAGAACCAGGAAATGAAAACAGCCCACATGTCCATCAACTGATGAATGGACAGCAAAATGTGGTCCATTTAATGCAGTGGAATGTCATTCAACTGTTTAAAAAAATGCAATTGTGAAATGTGAAGGTAAAACATATGGAGCTGGACACAATCATTTTGGCTGAGGTAAACCAGACTCAGAATGATGAAACAGCAGATTTTTATCTCACATGTTGATGTCAGCTTTTATGGGATGACTCATCCCTAACGGGCTTGAGGGCCAGACGGCCCAAACAAGTAAAAAAGATACTTTCTGAGAGCCAGCCTGGGTCTGCCTGATGGTCTTAGAAACAGCAGCTGGAACATGATTTGGAGATGACCTGGACCAATGAGAGGTAGCCTTGTCACACCAGCAGATGCATATTCATCAGACCTCCCCCAGGGTGGGGTGGAGGGTATATAAGGCTTGCCTCTTCCTGAATAAACTGAGCTTGTTGTTTCGACATTCTCCAGGAGTCTGTGTGGTTTGACTCTGCGCCTACTTGGCCCCCACCCCCAAAGGGAACAACAGCAAAGCACCCTGCTACAAGCTTTGAAACTTTTCATGTGTATGTTTAAACGGGAATGTTGATAGAGGTCATGACACTAGTATGGAGCCATGGTGAGGGTCCATGGGAGAGAAAGTAGAACATAGGTGGTATTGAAAGAACTCCGGAGACCCCAACCCATTCACCACACGCAGAGCAGCACTGGATGCAACAAGCAAGAGGATTTTTATTATTACACAGGCGCCTGCGGGCTCTCAGCAGCTCAAGCTAGCTGATCTCAGCAGCTCAAGCTAACTGATCTCAGCAGCTCAGGCTAGCTGATTGCACAGGCGGCCGCAACACCGGGGGTTTTTATAGGGGAAACAGCACTGTGCAAGGGGTGGAGCATAGTAACAGGCATCTCATTGGTGCTTTCAAATGGAGCCAGGGGTGATCCTGAGGGCGCCGCCACAGAAAAACCTACAAAGTTGCAATTTGCAGGGGCGGTGGACGGAGAAAGCCAGGATAGCATGGCCTGACCTCTGTGAACCCCCTTGTTTTTCTCGACTGTTCTCTTACCAGGCGGCCACCTGGCAGCTAGTGGCCTGTCCGTAGTTTGACCTTAACTGAAATGGAGAATAAAACTGGGGGGTGGAAGGGTCTTTCAGTATGAAGGTGAATGAAGAATAACGTAGCAAGAATGCTTATCCTGGGGATAGGAGGACAGGATAGAAGAGTTGTTATGATGAGGGATAACTATGAGTAAGCATCTTTGAAAAAGTTCTATGAAAACTAAATATGTATACATATACATACACAAATGATTTTAAATAGAATTATTCTATGACAGAGGGAACTGTCTTTCCCAGACACCATAAGCTTATTAAATACAATGCCCTGTGACATGTATGGTATAAATCTTTTGGAATTTGGAATTGTTAAGCCAGTGAGGTACCATAGAGCTCCCAAAGACCAGTGTTCTTGATTATGTTCCACAACCTGATGATAAGACCCTATTTATGAAGACACAAGATACTTAAACCAATAAACATAGAGACGCCAAGCTGGTACTGATCTGAAAGCTTCATTCCTACTGGCTAGCTGTCATGGTGTTGAAAGGTGCTGTGGGTACTCTTGGAGGGAAGGAAAATCACCATCAGTCTTAATCTCTGTGAATGCTGCAAACTGCCAAACTGATGAACTTGGTAAGATATGCCCACTGTCAAAATAATGGCAAGAGTACTATAGGAGTAATCATCACTTTCTGATTGGATTTAAGGCCACCTCTACAATTGAAACCCATGAGTGATACCATTATCAAGGCAAATAACTTGTGGCTAGGTAGGTCACACGGCCTGGAGGAAGCCTATTATTAATATACTTTTAGACTGACATTGTGTTAAACTGATTCTTTTTTTTTTTTTTTTTTTGAGACAGGTTTTTTTTTTTTTTTCTGTGTAGTTTTGGTGCCTGTCCTGGATCTTGCTTCATAGACCAGGCTGGCCTCGAACTCACAGAGATCTGCCTGGCTCTGCCTCCTGAGTACTGGGATTAAAGGTGTGTGCCACCACTGCCTGGCAAAACTGGTTCTTAATGACTTATTGCTATACCCATAATAAATGAACTTTTCAACACTCATCAGAGAAGCTTGTTTTTACAGTAGATGATAACACAGAGACATTGGACTGGTCAACGTGCAAAGAATAAGAGATATTAGACTGGCCTGGCTTAAATGGGATATCTTTATCATATCCTTTCCTCTCAAGGATCAGGGATCATTGCAGAAGAAGGGTGGGAAGATTGTATAGACAGAGGCAGTGCAAGACTACATTAAGATAATGTTTGCCAGGCTGAAGAGGTGGCTTAGAGGTTAAGAGCATTGACTGCTCTTCCAGAGGTCCTGAGTTCAATTCCAACAACCACATGGTGGCTTACAGCCATCTGTAATGAGATCTGGCACGAGATCTCTAGACAGAACACTATACATAATAAATAAATCTTTTAAAAAAAAAGATAATGTTTGCCAGTATCAATGGGACAGTTTCATGTATGCACTGACAGAAGCGACAACTGCGTACACAAGACTCACACTAGATCAGCCAGACATGAATCGCTGAATGGAGGAAGGGGAAGGACAGGAAATAACAACAGAAGGAAAGTCATTGACAACTGAGGGCTGCAGGCAGAGGGCAAAGCAGTTTTCTTCAGGGACATGTGCCCCCATGAGACACCAGCAGTGCTCCATGAGATAACCCTACACAGAGAGAGAAAGAGAGAGAGAGAGAGAGAGACTGGTAGCACTAAGTAGACTCCATGAGTTAAAAATTTTAAAAAAATTGAACATGTGTTCAACTATGAACACATAATTGAAGGGGAAAGAATTGGGGAGAAGTTAATCAAAATGTTCACATGTCTGAAATTCTGAATTAACAAAAACATTTTAAAGTTTAAAGTAAAAACTTAAAATATTTATTTATATTATAATATATATTTATATCAAATAAATATAATGATGTATCTTTTAAGGTAATTAAATTATATTTTTTATTATTCGGGTATGAATTTAATAACAAAGACAATAATTTTCAAATATTTGAATGAAAATGCATTTGCTTTTCAGTAGTTAAGATTACTTTTATGCAATAAATTAAAAACATTAAGATCATTGATATGTTTTCCTGAGTTTAAAATAATCTAAGATATTTGAACAAATAAATAATGAATACATTTAAAAGTTCAATATCAGCTGTATTTCTTGTAAAGGATTTATTTCTTTGTTTTCAGAGTTCTGTGTGCTTGCCTGTGAGCCGCATGCATTCAGCGACCAGTAGAAGATAGAAGAGAATAATAGATCTTTGGAAACAGTATTTTCAAGGTGCTGTTATCCTCCTGATGTGGGTGCTGGGAATTGAGATCAAAGTGAAACCAACGAACTGGACCCTTCATGGGAAAAAAAAAAAAGATGGATTTACTGGGGGAAATCAAACCGCTGGGCTGTCCATTCCTGGGCAGAGGGAACCACAAATACTTTGAAAAGACTTGCAAGATTTTGGGGAGCTGGTTTCCATGGAAGGGAGCCGGTTAACCAGAACAGTCTTGGAGTTAAAGAAGTGATGGAGGGAAGACTCCAAACTGATTGAGGCTTATCTGAGTAAACAGGGAACTAGATACTCCATTAAAGGATGTTGTTGACAGGGTGGAGTGGGAAAGGGAAGCAATGGTTTTCCTGGTGAATGGAAGCCTACTTTACAAGGTTTCTGAGGGATGCTCAGTTTAGGTGGCAATCCTTTCCGTCAGAATCCGGCCTGAGCTGAACCTAGACTTTCATTTAGGAAATTGTCAGCAATACTGCCGTTTTGGGGACACACTTTAGACCTAACACACACTAACATGTGTCTTCTGCAAAATAAGCAAGCCCTTTGTTTTTTGACACAGTTTATCAGGAGATAAAACATGTATATGATACTATTTTAAGTTGTTTACATTTGTCTTCATGAGCTTCTCAGAAGGATGAAATGCTTCTATCTCAGAATGGCCAAATACCATTCTCTTACTGAACTACCCAGTCCATTGTAATGAATCTCCTCTTATAACACAAATACACTATTGGTTCTGTTTTTCTATAGAAACTGGTTTAATGCCACTTTTTTTCCTTTGATCTTAACTATATTTTACAAATGCTTGATTTTCCATACAATCCCTACTTTCTTGGCTCTCTAATATCCAGCTTCTCTTGAAATTAATACTATGCCTTAATGGATAGACAGAAACCCAGTTCACTAAATCACTAGCTTGTCCTTTCTACCACTAACTAAGTAGGTAATCATCTGTTTAGCAAGTGTTAGAAAAAAGCTGTCTTCAAATTTATTCTACAGCTTAAAACGTAATTATTTCTGTCGTAGAAATGTCCCAAAGGAGGCAGTTTGTGACATAGCAGTTTGCCAATTAGACAACGTGGAGACTAAGTCAGACCCTACTTTTACAGTTACTTATGATTCATCTGGGTATGTCTGTCTCCTTCTTCCTGCCCTATAAATTTAAAAAATGTTATATAGAATAGTTCTCTAATTTCAAAATTAATACAAATTTTTAAATATAGAGGAAATTTTCACTATAAATGAAAATGATTATGATTTTCTTTTTATTGGTACACTGCGTATGCAAGGCAATAGTGATGGGTAATTGAATGTGGCATGATATTTCTAGGCTTATGCAGTAATCCTAAATAAAAAATAATTGCATTTCACTAAAAGACTTGCTGTACTTGTTCTTCAGGAGAGAAAGCTAGCACTGGCTTCTCAGTATTCACACAAGCATACTGATATTAAAATCTGCTGCTGTGCTGAGGTTTGACTACTAAATTATTGCAAAAAGGAAGCTATCCAAGTTGAGGGGAAAGATGATTAAAATTTTTAAAGAGTTGGGTAAAATGGTAGAATGAGACTGGTTGAAAAGAAATTGGCAAAATAGTGTTCAGACGCTGTGCCCCGTGCCAATGAGTAGTTTGGGTGTTTAGAAGTGCTATAAAAACTGTTGCTATAACAACACTAATTAATTATGGTGGGATTTCATGCACTGTAGCTTAGAGCCAATTTATGATGCTCTTATTATACGTGACACAAAATGTGCAAAATACTTATGCTGAGGTATTTCGAGATATAAGGTGAGGAACAAGCTTATTCCTGAGAGGAGTTTTGTCCTTATTAGCACTTCAGTTTCAACCATGTGGCATGGTATTCCAAGCTTTAAGTGTACAAGTATCATGGACATCCTTTGAAGTAAAAGAAAGACAGATTTATGAAACCCAAGCTATCCCAGCAATGAATTAGACAGTTGATAAAAATCACGGCTGTCAATGTGTTGTGCTAATTTGTTCCAACAATTCTAAAAGCATGATAATAAACATCTGACAGAAACATGACAATCTAGGTAAGCAATGAAGAATCAAGAATATATATTTACTATGAACATCTCCAAAACAGTAAATAAAATTAGCATGCTCAAATGTCTTTATATCACCTGGATGCTACTAAATGCTACCATTAATGTTCTAGTTACCACTAATTTCAAAGGTGATTTCACCCTCACACAAATGCCATACTTTCCACATTTTTTATACTATTTTTTCTGTGAAGTGCATGTGGACTAAAATCCAATTTTTTTTTCCAAAATATTACATTAAATGCTCACAACAATTGCTGACTTTAATAGCGAATAAAACTCTTCAGCTAATTCATTTATGATAGATGCTTACTTGTCTCTAGGACAGAGAAATCTCAGGTATTTGCATCAGAGTTTGAAGAAGAGATTTGAATTCTCAGCCTTGATTTAAAGAGCAGCACCAGCAAAGTCTCTTACAATGGAGATTTAAAGATGATCAGTGATTGAGCAGACAAGGTGGACACTTTCCATTTAGTAACGTTGAACCTGACTCTTCTGTTCCTGCATTGGGCTGCCAGCTGTGTCAAGGGCTGCCAGCCACTGATTCCCCTGCAGACATAACAGCAGCTGGGAAGCCACCTGTGTAAGGAGATGAGCTTGCAAGAAGAGAGAATCGCATTGACCTCCGGCTAGCTTTGTCTCTCTCTAATTTCTGAACTACTGTCAGATTTGAAAGAGGAAATGACCACCTTCCAATGTTGTCAGAGCACCACCCCCACCCCAGTGCTTCCTGCATGCCATGAGGTAGCTAGCTATCATAAGTACATGAATACAAAGCTCATCAGTGAAAGCGTCTGTGCTCTCTAGTTCTTTTAGATGAATCTCAATTTCATGAAGGATGGAGGATAAACTCAAGGAATAGTCATGTATATAAGGAGTAAAAGTCACTTAATGTCTAAAGACATAGTTCATAAACATTTAACCTGTTGGAATCTAATTATTCATCCAGGGATTCTAGAAGAAGACTGTTTTAGGAAAGGAAAGGAGGAAAAGTGATTTGTTTTCTTGAAGTGACAGATGGGGTTTCTGAAGTACTCTGAGAAATTAGAAAAGAATGTTCAAGTGAATGCACACCTGTGTGTTTGAGGGGGTATGCAAAAGTGTGTAAATATAGTTCATATGTATATGAGCTGAAATAAACTAACACTAACATAATCAGAAGAAAATAGCAAGGGATAAGATATGCTATAGAAAAAGAAAAAGTAAGATTCTGAAAAAAAATTTTCAAGAAGAATTTTAGATAATCTTAACAAAGAAAAATGACTAAAATAAAAATAATTGTTTTACATTATTACCTTACATTATGAGGATAATTATGCAGTCTTTGTTACTGCCAAATTCCCACTGATTTCAGTTGGGGCTTTGGACAAAATAAGAAGGCATATGTTTTCACAGGGAATCTAATGTTCTGCTCTTCACATTAGCTACAGAATTTATTAGCACTGAAAATTTAAAGTGCCCAGGGAAGACAGTAATTGATAGGTTTTGAAAATATGTCACATTTATATTTTTAAGGTTATCAATTTTTATGATCTTAAAAAAGGACCACAGTTCTGAATAGCATATTTTAATTTATCACATGAGTCTATATCAGTGACTTTTATCAATTAACCAGAAATCTCAGTCTATCAGCAGAATTTACCCATCCGTCTTTCCTGCAAAATTGGGGACGAATTTGTTTAAATTATTGGCCTTTTAATGCGCCTCATTTTGTCTCCTGTCTGAGAAGCCTGCTTATTTCAGGCAGCTGCATATGTTGGCATGATTGATGAGATCTGCTGCAGTCATGCAAGCCTCCCTGGGTGACCAGTTTACCCTTCCCTGCCTGGGTTCCAGCTGCCAGTTGCCCCCATTCTGTGACAGCTTCTCCTTCTCCTCACCTTGTCATCAAGCCAAGATTGTACACTGTAGGAGTACAGGTGAGCATCTGCCTCCATGATCATTGCCAACAGCTCTCCATTATCAGCTGCCAGGGGTGCTTCGAAGCAATGGAGAGTTCTTTCTCTGGACACAGAGACCAAGTGTTTTTACACTTGAACCAAACTCTTCCTGGGGAATCTCAGTGTAATGCTTCTTCTTTGTTTTGTTTTGTTTTGTTTCACCAGAAATCACTTTTGCCTTTTAAAATAGGTCATAACACCTCTCTATAAAAATGCCTTTTCAGGCATTCTAATGACTATACAGGGACATTTTGTTTAAAGATGCTGAATCATTTATCCCCAGTAATTATATTCTTATACATCAAGAAAATTAAAAAGCTGTCAAACATTTTAATTCCTGCAAAGTGTAAATTAAATCAACCTATAAGAGTGAATTATCCTGAAACATCTGTCCTTCTATTTGTACACTGGCAAGGGTGGGCCAAAACCAAATGAAAAAGAGAATTATTTCTGAACAGCAACATTAAAGCAAATTTTACTGTTTGGGTTCTTAACTGTAGGATGCTAAAATTTTCATTGCTAAATTATCTGTGGTTGTAATTTAATATTTATTGAAAGCCCACAGTAATCTAGGAACTGTAAAGTCTATAAACAAACAGCCTATCTTGTATTTAAAATGTTCTAAATTTCTACAGCAATATGTTAGAGATAATACTTACACATGCAACTGTTCAAAAATACGATACATAATTTCAAAAATAATACATTTGTCAAAATAGCAATGAATTTACTTCAAAGCCATTGGTAAAAACAGTGTTTATACAGGGTTTATAAAGATCAAAAGCCTTTTCAGAGAAATAATTCAATTCAAAACTGAGTTGCTACAAACCAGGTGGAAGATCTTAGAAAAGTTTTCTCTCTTCTCAGAATATATGTCACCTTATCTGCAAGCAGTAATAATAAAACTTACCTTATGTGATTTCTTGAGAAATAAACATGAAAATATATGTAAATATATGTGAAGCTCTTAGTGCAGTGTCTGAGAGAGAGCTACCCCTGTTACTAAGTGGTAAGTGAAGAACATAGAAGTTTCTTACTGATCGTTCTGAAGCAAGCATGATCTACATTCTGAGAACTTTGTATCAACTAAAGTTTATTAAAATACCTGCACACGAAAGAACATACAGTGTGTGAAAGTAGTGGAGACAAACAGATTTCTCTTGACTTCTCCTGCTAAGACAGCTTTTTCATGTAAATGAGCAAGCCAGACTAACTACTCTGCAATACTTTCTATGTGAAGATGAGATTCAAGTTATATGAAGTCTTTCTTTGACTTTTGTGCTGTTTCCCATTAGTAAGTCGATACATTTTTTGATCCTTTTAACTTCTTGGAGCCTCTTCTGGTGTCTAAAATGCTCCACTGCATAACCACAGGATATTCCCTGTATTGAAATTTAACCAAATGTTCTCTTCTTGTCGACTGGTTCAACTCTTCATAAATTTTTCCAATGACATTTATTCTCTTAATAAACTATGGTGATAGACAAAGATATTTAATTTGTGGTTTTTTGATAAATAACATGATGATGAATATAGATAAAATAACTTGTTTAAAACAGCATACTAGCTGGGTTTATATATATTTATAATTTCTAGTATTATTATCAGTATACTTGTTTTCTTCATATTTCACTGAAATCTGAAAATTGAACTCTCTATGATTAAATTTGCCCAGAAGTCAGTCTAATTCAGTTCTAACTGACAATATTTCAGCCAATATGTCATATATAGAAATTGAAGTCACAGACTGTACATATTTTCCAGTACACTTTTGCTGTGGGATGTTCTGTATGGCAAATGTGTTGCTAATAAAACACTGATTGGCCAGTGGCTAGGCAGGAAGTATAGGCGGGACTAACAAAGAGGAAAAAAGAGCAGGAAGGTGGAAGGAGACACTGCCTGCCAGCCGCCGCCAGGACAAGCAGCATGTAAAGATGCCGGTAAGCCACGAGCCATGTGGCAAGGTATAGATTTATAGAAATGGATTAATTTAAGCTATAAGAACAGTTAGTAAGAAGCCTGCCACGGCCATACAGTTTGTAAGCAATATAAGTCTCTGTGTTTACTTGGTTGGGTCTGAGCGGCTGTGGGACTGGCAGGTGAGAGAGATTTGCCCTGACTGTGGGCCAGGCAGGAAAGATCAAGCTACACACTTTTCCAAACCCATATCTCAGAAGATACAGCTTAAAGACAATTCTGTTGTTAAGTATGATTACACTCTACAACAGGGGATATGGGTACCTATTGTTTATCCAGATACTCACTGCTATGAACAAGTGATTATAGCTGACAGCAAAACCATAAATTCCATGTGTAATAAATCCGTCCTTTTCCCTTTATTTGCTTTGTTTTTTACAATGAATATACATAACTCTCACAGATGTGGCTGTTCTTCACTTAGTTATGAAGCAATGTCACAACAACATCATTTAAATATGACACAATCCTCACAAACAATCCTGATTTTAAACTCTTTTACCTTTTTTTTTTCTTTCTGTTCTAATGCTTGCAGCATATTAAAAGGAAGAGAGAAACAAAACTAGCATGAAAGGCCACTAAACAGCTAGATTATATTGCTCTACAACTATAAGGTGGACAGGTCTTTGGGTACTTGCCCTGGACAAGAAGCAATGCCTATGTGTCAGTAAAAGGTAAACCCCTCCAGAGAAGGTTTCAGGGAACAGCATCTGCTTTATTGCATGTGAGCAATCACTTACATAGTAGAAGCCTATCGACTGTGATTGTTTAGCACATTACCTTGGATTGGATAGTGAGTGCTCATACCACCAAGGGTTCTATGCAGAGCAAAC
Organism: Peromyscus attwateri; assembly: GCA_902168425.1. Lineage (NCBI taxonomy): Eukaryota > Metazoa > Chordata > Mammalia > Rodentia > Cricetidae > Peromyscus > Peromyscus attwateri. The sequence continues at coordinate 74,912 of CABHPP010136686.1, forward strand.
ACATTAAAGAAGATGTACAGACTCCTGTGCAGGCCAGCCTCTGACTACTTATGATCCTTCATAATGAAGTACTCTGACTTCAAGAGCATGATGTACCATGTTTCATATGTAGAAGTGTAATGTATGAGGCAGGCTGGCCACCAGACCTTGCCTTGTCTGCATTTTCTCCTCTAGGTACTTAAGGGGAGATGCATCAGAATCTAGTAGACTAACAAATGGACGTTACCCTCGAAGAGAAGGCAGAAGGACAGTGTGCAGATGAGATTTTCTGGAATTATTTTATCCAAATAGGTAAGCACCGAAGCATTGCTTATGCCATGGCTCTGTGGGTTAGTATAAAAGACGTGGATAATATTTTCTAAGTAAAAATGACCAAGAAGGAATGAAACACTTGATGCAGTGAAGCATGAAGATGGCAGATGGAAGGAAAAGATGTGTTGGAGATTGTCTCGTATTTTCAATTGGCTTAAAAGGAAATTATTCAGTATTCATCTCCTTTTCTCACATCTTTGGAAAGCTCATCAACCTGAGATCATATTTGTTTCCAAAAGATCAAAAGTATCTATTTTTCTGTTAATGTAGAGATAGAGATCAGCATCAAATCATGTGGAACTATCTATACACTATCAGAATAACCCCTGTCATTCATACCTTGCTCAAATCTGCAACAATTCAAAGGAATGTGATGGAAGTAGTGCATATCAAATTAATTCACTAAAAATACTTGATATTGATGGTTTCTTTCTACGAAAACTAAAGTCTGTTATGTCCCGTTTTATCTTAAATGGCTTGGAAGAACTTGTAAATTATATTTTTTAGAATTCAAAGAAATGCTCTACAAATAGAAAATCATCTGATAAGAGAAGCTTGAGATAATCACTATGTACAGTCTGGAATTAAAATAACAGAATAAAGGAAACAAATCATGAAATACTGAAAATATTATACAACTTTTATATGATAGTACAAATAATTTATATGTTATTTCTATGCAGATTTCTTTCATTTTTATCTGATTTAATGGCAAAACATTCAAATAAATTCTAATTTGTTACAGTAGATCTATGATAATTCTTTTCCCCCCTAATATTTTTTTTTACTTCTCTGTGTGTGTGTGTGTGTGTGTGTGTGTGTGTGTGTGTAAGTAACAACTTTCTGGGATTTCTGGAGTCAGTAGTCTTGCTTCGTATCACCTTGTTAAGACAAGTTCTTTAGGATTCCTGTGGTTGTACTGGGTGTTCCAAAATACCAGGCTCCAAATGTTCATTCCATTTTATTCAGTCTACTTCTCAGCTTCACATAGGAGTTCTGTGATTTTATATGGATATATATATATATATATATATATATATATATATATATCACTGCATCCACTTTTTCTTTGGGGGGGGTACCTGGATCAAATTTATTTCATCACATTTATTTGGCAATCACTTTTGCCAACTTAGCAATATCTTTGGCTCTCATAGTGCTTTTTACAATAGGAAAGTTAGAAGCGGAATTACACATTGTAGTAAACAGGATATTTTAACATTAGATAAATATAAGTATTATATAATTTGAAGATTTAAAAAACATATTATAGCACAAAAGTTCCTAGATATAACTTGTATTATTTGATATTTATATATGTATAATGATTTTTTTATAATGCATAATAAGACCATTTTATGAAAACAGTTTTCACTACAAAAACCTAACACTGGTATTCAGTTAACATGTGACAATTAAATCTTGAATCATTCATTGTTCCAAGGTGCATCATTTAATTTACTTACATTCTTCAAAAATGAAATATGGTTATATATATATATATAATATATATATGTTTATGTAGGTTTATGTTATAAATTGGTATCTTTGTAGACAGAATAATTTTCATTAGCATGTATTTAGTAAAATGCAAGCAAACACATGATTTTATTAAACTATTTTATTATATTGAATCATCATAGTATTTCATTTTAACTGTGAAAATTTTGCCTAAACTTCCATCTTTTCAAGGATTTTTGTATTACAGATGTTCAAATACAGTATGTTGATAAATTCTGCTCCCTGAATGACAGTCACAGTGAGGAGGCACCAAAATAACCACAAACCTTAATATTTATAATAACTTGACTTCTGGTTTTGCTATTTTAAAAATTTTGGTGTATGTCAGTTATCACTTTACTGCCCCTCAACTCAGATATCACTTATTAAAGTGGAAATGAGCTCCATGAATAGTTTGAACTTAGAAGAAACTATGACTAGAGATTCCTATAATGTTAAACATTCCATGCCTCTTAAAAGTACCTGATCACATCTTATAGAGAACTAGAGTTCCTTTCGTTGAAAAAATTGTGTTAATCTCATCTGGGATCGGCATCTGCAAGATGTACTTACTTTTCTCAAGACTACATGCAGCCATTCCTTAATACAAAACCTGATCCATAACTGGAGTAAAATCTTAGCCAACCATGAAGGAGTGGCTCTGGGGATCCAATTCTCCCCTCCTCTTCAGAGTTATT
>CABHPP010136686.1:77431-88350 GCA_902168425.1 Peromyscus attwateri
AGTTATTCATTATCTTTAATTCTCAACATCAGTACTATACAAGTACTTAACTTTTTTGAATTTAGTGAACACAAACCTGAAAACATATTGTTATTATGTCGTTTGACATTTTTCTGTAAAGAACAGCAATGATATACTAGTAATCAGAAAGCCCATACCAAGAAAAATTAATTACAAATTGGTCAGCAACTTTAAAAAAATCAAAAACACGTTTTATCCACTGGAATACTGCTTGATTTATACAGTAATGAATAAAGCCTTTTAGTTATGGTGGCCGAAAACAGTACTACGATGAAAATTCCTGATTTTTCCCAGGTTCTAAATCAAACTCATTTTGCCAGTACAAGGTATCTTAATGCAAAATTAGACTGCATTCTCTTGGGTCAGCCAGACAATCTGAGAAGATAGATATTCGTTCATTGTTTTAAATAGGTATCTTCATGATCAGAACTTTAGCAGTATTACAAACCAGTTCTTACATTTTATGAGAATACAAACCACCATTGTTACCCCTGTATAAAATTGGGAATTCATTAATTTACAAGCAATACTTCAACTTTTAAAGAACAATAGAAATTGTTGTCACCATCAAATTACTCAAAATATACTGGGTAATAATATACTGCATATCCATTTAACTTCCTTTTTGCCATGGGGAAGAGGGGATTTTTAGAGCACGGCTATAGATCAGATCAAAGTAAACACAATCAGGTATTGATCTAATATATTTTCTGTACCAGATGGAGTTTACTAGAACAGTTATGCAGACCTTTGAAACTTTGTATGTCCTTATTGTCATGCCTGGTGATTTTTATTTGTTTGATTTTATATCATGGTAGAAGAATTGCTAAAAGTGGTTGCTCTGGCCTTGCAGGGATAACAACAAATTCTCACAGGTTTTGTTTAGGATCTCTTCCTGTTTGAGATTATATTTAATCTGCAAAATGTTCAATTATCCTAACTATATAAAACATCACTCTGGGCCACTATATTGATGACCTCTGATCAACTAGATTTAACAGTTAACAAACTTTGATGTAAGATATTTTAGGAAGACAAATGCTAGTAAAATTCAGGAGATAGTCACCTTAAATGCATGACTCTGCTTCTTAATTACAGGTCCTGTGGGTTCTGTGCTCTGGAATATGGTGGAATTTCTCTAGGGAAGATGAGAATTTCCTTCAGGTTACAGTTCTGTAATCTAGGATCAAAAAAATATTAGTTCTTTTGATGTTTTTGGAGACAACATACACCACATCTGAGTGTGCTTATATACTCCAATAGCTTAAACACTAGGTTAGCTGCCTATTTCTATTTACAGGTATGAAAAGTGGCTTTAACAGTAAATACATGCCCAAGTACAGTCTACTCTTCTACATAGGGATAAGGATTCAGGATACCTGATGATACTCAAAGTGTCTATGATAAACAGTAATGTTTTGTGAGCCAATCCGCAGGATAAGACTACCAGTAGGATTTATAGCAAATAATGTATTATGCTGGTAAATTTCTTTTTTCTCTTCTTTTCTGAGAAATAACTTCTGGAATGAGGTAAGGCCTTTGAAAGAAGCAAGTGAGGAATGATACCAAAAGAAACAAGTAATTTTTGTTTTTAAATATTTTCCATGTATTTGTAAAGTTTGTAGTATGTGTAGCACCAATCTGTCATCATATACAGGTAATGTAAAAAAATAGAGCTGGAAAGTTCTAGAATGTACAACTAAATTCCTTGAGATAGAATTTAATCACATTTGACCTTTCTCTGTACAGATTCATCTCCATCAGTGCTCACCTTTGGCCTCTTGGTAGTTACATATAACTAACTACACAGAAAAAAAAATACGATTCTAGTCTACAACTGGGTTTATAATACATGCTGATATTAATGGAGAAATTTTTGTATTCTTTCTGGTTATTAATTCCCATTTCATTTATAAAGCAGATTATATTGAAGAAACATTAAATAAGCAATTTCTAATCTGTTACTGTTGTTCCTTTTTTCTATCACATAATCATTTATGCAAAAGCTGAAATTTAGAACTATCTAAACATCTAATTCCTATGTCACTAAGTTTCACCAAAACAAATAACTAATCCTATTATGAATCTCGTGTATATTCGATTCCCTATTTTAACTTCTGTGATTGCCTTTACATTTTAGGTAATCATTGCCTTTTAAAAACAATATTAGCAGGGAGTAGGAGAAATGTGAAACTTAATCTACAAAACACTCTCTAAAACAAAAACATAATTATATCAAATATTTTGCATACTATTTTGCATGCTATTTAAAAAAGTAAAAATTAAGAAGAAACCAAATCCCCCTAGGCCTTCTGTATAGTGAGACAGTTGTGCAGCTTGATCTACTTAAGGGGCTCCCTAGCAGTAGGATCAGAATCCATCCCTGGTGCATGAGCAAGCTTTTTGGAGCCCACTACCTATGATGGGACACCTCACACAGCCTTGACCTGCCTCTACTAAATGTACCTTCCCATGGAGGGCTTTATCTTCTTGTAGGAGCACATGGGAGGTGGGTTTGGAGGGGAAGGCTGAAGGGGTAGGAGAAGGGAAGCTGGGGATCTTTGATTGATATGTAAAATGAATAAAAAAATTTCTTAATAAAAAAAGAAACCAATTGCAACAGCAATAGCCTGTTTTGTTTTGGGAGTGAGGCTCTTGGGCTATGATGTGATGGTCTTAAGAAAGCCTACTACTACTGTTTACTAAACCAATATAATTCATAATCTCATTCTAAATACTTATAATATTTACAGATAAATGTAGCTTTCATTCCAAATCAAAGAATGTTCTCTTGCAATAAATGGAGATCATTACATAAAATTACATCTGGTCAAAATGCAGAGAGCAGCTGATCATAAGATGTCTTATGACACAATTCCTACACCTCAGAATTAGGAAACATCTTGGAAAACAAGTGGAAAGACTGAAAGAGCCAAGTAAACTCTGCTGTGAGATTTTTGTCTGTTAGAAATGACAGGGAAACATCTAGAGAAGACCTGAACAAGATCCATGCTATATACAGCCTAAACTAGATGGGGGAAATCTAATGGACCCCAAATCTAAACAAAGGACTATAGCCAAATAAAGAATGCTAAGAATGAGAAAGAGAAAGAGTGTGTGAGAAAGAGAGAGATATTTGGGTTTATTTCCCCAGAGATAAACCCCTTAACTGGTTATAGATAACAAAGTGGTCAACTCTGAATATATCTATATTCAGATAAAACTAAATTGTACTATTCTAAAAACAAGTAACAATATTACTCCTTAGTGTCTCAATCAGCCATCATCAGAGAAGTTAGTTCCTTCAGGAGATGGAAACAAATACAGAGACCCATATTTACTCTACAGACATATACAGTGAAAGACCTTGGATACTTAGCCCTAAAGGAGCCCTTCAGGGGGTATGCAGAAAAATGTAAGATCTGGAGGGGCTGGAATACACAAGGAAACAAGGACCTCCGTCCAAATCAACATGATCCACACACATATAAATTCAGAGGGAGTGAGGTACTATGCACTGGCCTGCATGGGTCTATACCAGATAGGGTCTTAGAGCTAAAAGGAGAAGTAGGCACATGTCCTCATCCCTAATCCAGACAAGCTCTCCAATTGATAAATAAAAAATTAGTTTGCTACAAGGGAGTCTCACTGGAAAAACAAACTAACTACTCTTAAGGTTAGGATGCATTCTCAGCAGGAGATGGCCAGAAGAAACCTAACTGAGCAGCAATTTTGGAGGTCCCTTGTCTCACAATGTCATGTCATGAGTTTTATTCCTATTTAATTTAAAAAAAATTATTCTATTCTATTTTTCTTTTTCTTTTCTTTATATATTTACTCTACAGTTTCTTTGCATATATATATATATATATATATATATATGTATGTATATATATATGGATAAAAACATAGGCTTCCAGTTTAATATTTTTATGAGACTCATGAGTAAGCAAAAGAGCAGGTCTCTGGTTTTTGTACCTCCTCTTAGGCTCTTATCCTTTTCTTCTTTTGTTTTGTCACATTCTGTTGTGTTAGACATTCTTTTTTTTTGGGGGGGGGGTTTTCGAGACAGGGTTTCTCCGTGTAGCTTTGCGCCTTCCCTGGAACTCACTTGGCAGCCCAGGCTGGCCTCGAACTCACAGAGGTCCGCCTGTCTCTGCCTCCCGAGTGCTGGGATTAAAGGCATGCGCCACCACCGCCCGGCGTGTTAGACATTCTTTTACCTTATCTTACATTTTATTTTATTTCATTGCTATCCCTTAGAAGAGTGTTTTATAAAGAGATACAGAAAGAGACTTAATTTGGATGGATGTAAAGGTGGGGAGGAACATGGAGGAGGAGAGAGAGGGGAAGCCATGTCAGGATATATTATTTGAGAAAAAAAAGCTATTCTTAATAACAAAAGAAAAAAGAAGTAAGATGGATGATAGATAATAGATAATAGATAGATAGACAGACAGACAGATCAATGCAGAGAAAGATAGAAAATTTGAGTTAAGCATAATCCCGCTGAAGTAAAATATAAGCATCTACTGAATCAAAAATAAAGTTCTTGAAAATTCTTTTAGACTGATTAAAAAAAAAAAAAAACAAAGCATTGATGAGAGAGTGCAATGCTAGGTGAATATGATGAAAGAAAGTCATATACCCAGGTGAAAATGTAATGAAATGCATTATTTTTTGTAATTATTATAAGCTAACAAAAACTTAAAACCCCCAAAACAAGGGAAAAAGTATAATATTGACTGTGTCCTTAATATGTTTAGGATTTAAGAATACTCCTTAAGGAGTATAAAATTTATTCTTAGTCTTTTGTGTACAAGCAGACAAAAGTGTCCTTATTCTAGTCACTTAAAACTTACATTATCCTATAAAAGTAGGTTGACATTCTCTTTTTTGAACTTACAGAGTCATGTTGTTTTTAATGTTCCACCAATTTTTATGTTAAAATAAATTTTGTATATAATTAAATTTATGGATAAAATTTTTCAATGTCAAGATTATAAGGATGGCAAAAGAATAGATGAGTTATCTTTACATAAATAGTTGTATTCATAGCACCAGAAAGGACATGTGGTAAAATTAATTCAATTATAAGATGGTTACTGTAAACAAAATCAAGGAAGGAATAGAGTGTCATCAAAATCCAATATATATAAAAGCTTAATATCCAGTAAAAGCAATTTAAAAGTTTAAGGGGAGTTAATATCCAAAATATTGAATGTGAAAGATTCAAAAATGAACCATTATTGTATAAAACTTATTTACATGCATATATTATGTGTATATATGTATCTTCCTAAGTATAACTTTCTCACTCTGTATAATGTTACCTGTTTGCATATTGTAAGGGCTCATCATTTGATGTCAGATAATGAAAACAGAAGCCATGTGTTTGAAAGAGAGCAAGAAGGTATATGGGATGATTTAGAGGGATGAACGAGAAGGGGGAAATATTATAATTGTATTATAATCTCACAAAAAATAAAAGTTTTTTAGCTCCATTTATAATTACATGCATTTGATTAAGTTAGCATTTGATTTTCCACTTGTATTAAAATATTTCTATTACCTTATTTAATACAGTTTAAGGGAAATGAGATTAATCATACTACTAGGAGGAAAACAGGAAATTTTGTGTCCATCATCAGTTATAAATGTACATGATAGAGTAGAACATATAGTCACTTATGGATTTAGCCTGCATTTTCACATATAAATAGATATATGTGAACGAAAATGTTCTTAAAATGTTATAGGTACTAGCAGAAGTGCAGTGGAAACCATTATACCCATGTATTAAACAAAACACAACCAGCCCACAGTTCATCTCACTATGGTATTTCCAAAGTTGACCATATATCATATGCTTCTCCCAGCCCTCACATAGAACCCACTAAATATTTTAGGGACATTCAATATTCCTGTCTAGTAGAACTTTCTATGAGGAAGAAAAACTTGTTCATAATGCTTTCCAGTGTGACAGCCTATTAGCCACAAGAGGCTATCAAATTCTAGATGTTTGCCACAGTGCTGAAGGAGTGGAAATTTTAAATTTATTTAATATTAATTAACATGAACAAAAATGTGAGTCACAATATGTAACTAGAGATATATCTTAACGAATCATGTAGGTAAAGGCAAATTGTCCAACTCACCAATTTCGTTACAATTTATACTTGAAATAGCTTTCAAATGATCTCATTCTTATTATTAATTTGTTTACCTCTTTTACCACCTCTTTCTAAAAGACTGCCAGTGATTTCCTTCTAACCTGAAGCTTTCACCAAAGCCTTTTGAAAATGTAGTATGTTTTGATTACTGTGCTAACAAAAGTTCAGTTCTGCAGTGTCTTAGCCTTCCATTTTTCTTTATTTTTTGGTTTCTTGCTTCTTCCTCAAAATCACACTCTGCATCCAGCAAGGATGCTTCATTTAAAGTTCCTCTTTAAGAAACCATGCATTTCTCTGCTGCCACATTTTTGTTTTGTTTCCTGTTTTCTTTTGTTGTTGTTCTGACATGTTTTTCTTAAACCTTCCACTTTGCTTTACAACAATTAATTTACAAGTAAGCTCATTTGTAACTTGGTAATGCTGACCTGCCCTCAAGTCCATGGGATCTTTAGAGATCTGTTTACACATCCTTCACAGTGACTACCCCAGTATGACAAATAGTTTAACAACAAATACAGCAAGTAAAATATATTACCAATTCATAAACCAATACTGAATGATGTTGCTTTTCAATGGAAAACAGACAACAAGAGAATCAGTGAAAACAGGAAGGATTGCTAGAAGTTTAGGAAGACAACAACTTTCATAATTGTTTATTCTTAAGAACATTGAGTGTGAAAATCTCTTAGAAACAAAATCTGTGATGGCATTATTACAGATTTTAACTAGGGATAGTTACAACAGATCTAATTTAGCAGGTATATGTTAAATCTAATTTTCCTAGCTTGTCTGTGTGTCATGCCTCTCTACTTACCCAAGTAGATGTCATCAGTGAACAAAGGAAACTGGCTTTTCTTTCAGGGATAGTATCCACAGGACAGATTCAAAATGGGTATTTCTCAATGTCATACCAAACACAATCTGTCTGTTTTTCTGAATCTTCATTGTTTTAGTCATCTTAAAAAAATGTTTGGTATTCTTCAAGACTTCATGAATTAAGTAGACAAATGTAAACTGTTGAAATCTTTGTGAAATATAGGATACACATTTCTGGTGTTTCTGATTTTGTAGGATCCACAGACATAGTTCGATGTTTGGTGTGAAATTTTTTGTTACTTTCAACCTTTTTACTTGTTTTGCTATCAAAGGTCTGTTGCAGTTCTCATCAAAGTTCCCTGTGAATAATCTAACTAATTTCCCAAATCAATAATAGTCCTCTAATGATCAACATGATAGACCGCATATGTTACCTATTGGGTGTTAATCATCACCATTCTTTGTACTTCTCAGACTTTGACTAATTTGGGAAACCAAGACTTTATTTTTTTGTTTTGTTTTGTTTTTCTTTATTAAGAAATTTTCTAGAGAATCTTTCTAATAGAGATAGTGATAATAATTAAGAGTAAGAAGTAGAAAAAGATGAAAATAAGATATATGAGTTTGTAAAAATTCTGTCTTGTTAGATCTGTGTTAAGAAATCTTTAGGTGTTTACTAAGTTAAATATATGCTAATGGTAGCCCTATATAAGTTTGTAAAATAGATCCATAGAGTTCCTTTAAAAATATAAGCTTGCAAGAAGAATCTAAGGTAGTCCTAAAACATACAGTAATAAGCTTGTAAGAGGTAAAGATACTAGTTGTAAATGTAAGTTTAAATAAGAATTAAGAAGATGGAATGAATATAAGAAGTATATAAGAAGTAATAAGAAATATATCTGCTAAAGTAGTTCCCCACAGCTGAGATCTGTGGAAAATCAATGCAATACAGATGGAAATGGGGGATGGGCTGGGGGTGGGGGCGGGGCGGGAGGGGGGAGAACGGGAGAATCTATGGCTGATGTGTAAAGTTGAATTATATTGTAAAATAAAATAAAATAAATTTAAAGAAAAGATGGGGAGGCAATGCCTGCATCCTAGGACTCTTCTGAGAACAATGTAGAAAAAAAAAAAAAAAAGAAAGAAAGAAATTTTCTACTCACTTGACATACCACCCGCAGATCCCACCTCCTCCCTCCTCGCACCCCCCCAGCCCTCTCTCCCAAGCCACTTCACATCCCCACATCTCCCAAGTCAAGGTCTCCCATGGGAAGTCAGCAGAGCCTGGCACACTGAGCCTAGGCAGGTCCAAGCCCCTTCCCACTGTACCAAGGCTGCACAAGGTGTCACACCACAAGCACCGGATTCCCAAAAGCCTACTCATGCACCGAGGATGAATCCTGATCCCCCTGCCTGGGTGCCTCCCAAACAGTTTGAGCCAAACAACCATCTTCCATATCCAGAGGGCCTAGTCCAGTCCCATGGGGGCTCCACAGCCACTAGTCTTCCTCTAGTGTGGCCGCTCATCTCTGCACATCGTCCCATCATGATCTCAATGTCCCCCGCCTGCAGAATCCCTTCTCTCTCTCATCGATTGGATTCCCAGACCTCAGCTTGGTGGCTGGCCATGGATCTCTGCATCTGCCTCCATGAGTCACTGGACAAAGGCTCTATGATGACAGTTAGGGTATTCGCTAGAGCAGTCACCAGAGTAGACCAGTCCAGGCATCCTCTGGACTACTGCCAGCAGCCCAAGGTGGGGTCATCCTTGTGGATTCCTGAGAGCCTCCCCAGCACCTTGCTTCTTCCTATTCCTGTGATGTCCTCATCTATCATGGTATCTCCCTCCCTGCCCTCCCACTCTGTCCCTGTTCCAGCTCATTTCCCTATATTCTCATCCCCCACTCCTTGGAACAATCCAATTAAAAAATGGGCTACAGAGCTAGACAGAATTCTCAACAGAAGAATCCCAAATTTCTGAAAGACATATAAGGAATTGCTCAGCATCCTTAGTCATTAGGGAAATGCGAATCAAAACAACTCTGAGATACCATCTTATACCTGTCAGAACGGCTAAGATCAAAAACACTGAAGACAGCTTATGTTGGAGAGGGTGTGGAGCAAGGAGAACAATCCTACACTGTGGATGAGAATGCAAACTTGTACAGCCACTCTGGAAATCCTTATGGCGGTTTCTCAGAAAATTGGGAATAAGTCTTCCTCAAGACACAGCTACACCACTCTTGGGCATATACCCAAGGAATGCTCAATCTTACCACAAAGACACATGCTCAACTATGTTCATATCAGCATTATTCATAATAGCAAGAACCTGGAAACAACTTAGATGCCCCTCAACTGAAGAATGGATAAAGAAAATGTGGCACATATACACAATGGAGTACTACTCAGCAGTAAAGAACAACAATATCATGAAATTTACAGGCAAATGGATGGAACTAGAAAATATCATTATTATGTGAGTGAATTAACTAGAAAATATCATTATTATGTGAGTGAATTAACCCAGACTCAGCAGGACAAACATAGTATGTAGTCACTCATAAGTGGATACTACATGTGAGGGAAGGGATGGCCAGACTGCAGCTCACAGCTCCAGAGAGGCTAGCTAACAGGGAAAGATGCTAGGAGGGACACATGGATGACCCAGCGAAGGAGAAGTAGATGAGATCTACATGAGTGGACTGGGTGTGGGGGGGTGGCAGAAGCCACGACTTTGAACAGGAGCTGAAAAGTAAAAAAGACTGTTGAATGACTCAGCAGATGGTGTCTATGAGTCCTTATCTTAATGCAAGCCAGATAGATTATTACTTTTTCTGTAGCTGTTAGATATATAAATATATAATACTAATTTTGTGAGTAGCCTGAAAAATGAAACTTATATGCAAAATTTAAATGTTGAAAAAAAAGCTATGGCTTCCGTATGTTAAAGCCATACATTAGCACCTGGTGGAAACAAAATATTGATTAATTGGTAAAATAATATTATTTATATGTATTAATATATTACACACACATATCCTTGAATGACTGACACCTTTAAAAGTGTTTGACTGTTTGCAATCATTTTTAAACACTGATGTTTGATGTATTTTCTATAAACGCCCATTTCGCATTTCTTCTCCTGCTGTCTCACTACAGTGAGTCATAGAAACAGACATGATGGGGATAATTACTCTTAGACTCATGTGTCCTTCATTTCACAGCACATTTAAAGCAGACTGTCTATAAAAGGTTCAGAGTGACTTCTTTTTTTCTCTGAAATAACTACTATTTCAACAAGGTGTTTATTGGTGGCAGCATGGTCCATTAACACAATCCCTCAGGACTTGCCCTGCTGTGATGAGCAGACTCTGCTATGTGAGACACATCGCTGACAATAAAAATATACTCTCTTTTCAGAACCATTACCTTCAGCAATTAAATCTTTTTTAAAAGTAGAAAACATATTCTTGAAAATTATTAAAATAGTAGATTTTATTAACTCAACAGAGAAAAAAAGGAGGTGTATAATAATGCCCCTCTAAAAATAGCTTGGTTTTGCCATTCAACATGGACATAAAATTGTACTTTGTCTCTCTGTCTCTCTCTCTGTGTGTCTCTGTCTCTCTCTCTGTCTCTCTCTCTCTGTCTCTCTCTCTCTCTCTCTCTCTCTCTCTCTCTGTCTCTCTGTCTCTCTCTCTGTATGCAATCATGTACATGATATATGTATATGTGTGTGTTGGGGCACATAGAAGCCAAAGGTTGGGTTTCCTAAGTATCATTTTCTGTCTTGTGCCCTGGAGAGTGGGTCTCTCATTGAACCTGGTTCTAGGACTATGGACAGAAAGCCCCAGTGATCCTCATTCTCCACCAATAACATGACTATGGATGTATATATATATATAT
>CABHPP010136687.1:6083-23653 GCA_902168425.1 Peromyscus attwateri
GGCAGATTCGAGGCTAGCAGTAGGGCTGGGTGTGTTTGAAGCCCAGCTTTTGTTTCCAGAGCTTCTCTGTACTACCTGTGTAGATCTCAGCATCCAAATAGACTGCATTTCAGATTTCGGAACCTGAGTTCCAGATTCTAATGTGGCTGTTCATCACAGGCAGTGGGAGAATTCCCTTGACTCATGGAAAACTTTAAAGTGGTCAGTCTTAAGGCTCTTGTGTTCTGTTCTATGAGTTTCTTGTTTAAAAAATTCTGAAAAGTGAATGCATACAGTTAATTCATTTTAGGGCATTTCTCGTATTTTTATTTGCTTTGCTCTCTCTCTCTCTCTCTCTCTCTCTCTCTCTCTCTCTCTCTCTCTCTTTCTTTCTTTCTCTCTTTCTTTCTTTCTTTCTTTCTTTTGTTTTGTGTTTTGAGACAGGGTTTCTCTGTGTAGCTTTGTGCCTCTTCTTTAACTCACTCTGTAGACCAGGCTGGTCTCGAACTCACAGAGATCCGCCTGGCTCTGCCTCCCAAGTGCTGGGATTAAAGGGGTGCGCCACCACTGCCTGGCTTGCTTTGATTTTTCAACGCTTTTTAAAAAAAATAGGTTTCTAGTACAACAGTTGTATTTCTAATTACAATCATATTTACCATTAAAAGCTGGTTTCATCATTTTTCTCTGAGAAGCAGGTCATGTGTTTGGAATTGAAACGATCAGTTTGTAACAAAGATATTTGGAAAATACTAATACATTTAAACAAACACTGCATTTTAATACGACACTTGCCCTTCTTTCTCGATTTTGCCCAGGGTTTAAAAGTCCACTTAGCAGCTCCATGCAGGGCATACTGTGCAGGCAGCATCTAGTTCTTTCTCGCTGCTCTTTGAGAGTTGGAAAGTCCAGCATGATTTTTGTCTGCGTCCTAACACTGGCTCAATGCAGATGCCTAATGATGTGGGGACAAAAGTCCATTTACAGGAAACCGCCTGCACCAGGTTGGATGGAAGGCTACAAGACTCCCCCAGAGACTAAAGCCACCATGAGTGTGGGTCTGCTGAAGGACCCTGCCTCTCTCTGAGCAGTAAAAGGAGTCAGTGTGATATCACACGATGGAGTTGTCAATAGAGGGCGCCAGAGGATGGGAAAGTAGCTACAGACGATGGCTTTGCCATATTTCTTTGGCTTAAGTTACTTCTTTTTTTTTAAAGGAGGAAAAAAATGGAAAAGTCACCTTTTCATATTGCAAAGAGGGTATCAGTACTTCTTTTCACATGTATGATTTCTGTCTGTCCAAGCCGAGGCCTTGAAGAGTGAGTCCGCAGCTGAAGCCAGGGTGTGGTGCCCAGGAGGTCTGTGAAGTCAGGGAAGAGGTTCCTTTTTCCCCTTTCCTAGGGGCCACAGCCATGTTTCTTTCCCCAGTTGGAGCATCAGAACTCTGCCACGGAGCCTCACTTCCACTGGTATTTTCGTTAATAGCGAATTAAGTCTCCTTATTGGGAAATAAATTGTCAGAACAAACACTGGAGCTCTTGCCGTGGGGCCTGTACATTGTCAGTTTCTGGGAAAAGTAGGTAGTAAAAGAGACCAGCAGATGTGTAGCCTGAAGCCTGGCAGGCAGCGAAGACATTAGCATTCATACAGCTATACAGGAAAAAGTGATCTTGACAAAACAGCGTTGAAGCAGAGATCTGGAGACCGCGTAGGCACTAAACCCGATGAAGTAAAGAGGCTTGAAGAAGATTCCAGGCACCATAAAGGCGGAGTGCTGGAGCCTGGGAAATGAGAGTGAGGCTGAGGCTGAGCAGGAAGCAGAGAGACATTGTCACCGACTCAAGGTCATGGCAAGGAGTTTGGTCTTGTTTTCATGTGCATGGGAAGTCCTTGATAAGTGGATGATGGGATTAGATGTATGTCTTTAGATGAAATCTCTAGCTGCTGTGCGGACAGTGGACAAGAAGACCCTAGGAAGGCTGCTGCAGCAGTTCAGATGGGCTATTGTGATGACTTGGAGCAAAGCACTGATGGACATGGAGAGACCCAGGTAAAGAATGGCTGTGGCTCATGGAACATTTATAACACCAGACCCTTGGGTGACTGTAGTCCTGGATGTCTGCTTTTAATGGCATCTCCAGTCTTCTCTGTCATTGAGTGAGCATTCCAAGAAGAGCTGGCCATAGCAGTGTGATATAGAAATATGTAGCCAGTGTCATTACATACATGTATGAATGCATAGAAAGATTCTGGAATGTAACCAGGCCATTAACCATCATGTCTGAGGAATGAGATGGCAAGAGGCTCCAGTCTGAACTCCAGATGTTACTGTGTTGTTTGAAAATGTTTAAGGCAGGTCTTAATTGGTCTTCTAATTAGTAAAACTCATAAAATCACCAACATTTCCAATAAAAAAAAACTTTTCAGCTGGGAAATTTGCAGGCCTTTGTAGAGCCCCAGTAATCTCTCACTTCCATTAAACGTCTGGGCTGGAATTTCAAGAACCTTTCTATGTGGGGACCTTCTAGCCCCAGAGAACAGAGATTTCTCTCTGCAGCTCATTAGAGATGCTCAGAAAATCAACTAGGGGACTAGCTGTAGAAACCCTCACACACCCTTTGATCTTTTCAGTAGCAAATGTGTCATTTGTAACGTGATGGTCCACTTCTTCTCTGAGAGTAAAAGAGCCACCCCGAGATGCTTCTGAGAGTCTGGCTAAGGACCAGCCTTTCCCTGACTGATGGATCCATTCTGTCATAACCCCCACCCCATGGGCATCATTTCCACTTGCGTGGTAAATAATTAGCCTGCCACCTGTGGACACAGAAAGGCCTATAAATATTTCAAGCACTGTGAGTGATTGAAACTACCTATGTTTGATTCCATCTTTACCTGTGAGGCTTCAGATGAAAACTCACCTCTGAGTAGGATATGGTCAGGAAGAAACACAGTCTAGTAACAGATGCACATGGTGGTGTTCAAGCTGTTGTGGTCATAAGTGGGATATGACAAAGCCAGTAGTTTGAACCTGTCCAATTTAAGCTCTTACGCATCAGTCTTACCAGGAAAAAAAAATAAAGACCCTGTTTTATAATAGAATTTTTATGTTAAAGGGATATTTTTAAAAATAGACCTATTTTTTAAAGCAGCTTTAAGTTTGTAATAAAGTACAAGAAATACAGAAAGTACAAAGTTCTTTAATACTCCCAACACATACATACACACACACACACACACACACACACACACACACACACACACACACACGGCCTTCCTAACTACCGACGTCCCACACAGATTGATCTGTTTGACAACATCCGGGTCAAAACTGATGTCCTTGTCACCCCCGAAGTCCATAGTTCACAGTATAAGCAGGTTGCCTCTTGCACTGTATAGTGGAGACTTTGAAATCCATTTATGGCAGGCACTCGCCACTGTATGATCGTAATCGTCTCCTGGCTCTGGAACAGCCTCTTTACTCCACTCACCCTAACCCTCCATACTCACTGGATTCTTACCGGCGTCCGAGTTTTGTCTTTTTCCTGGTGTCATAGAGTTAGAATCCCGAGAAAACAGTCAAGGTTGTCCCTCTCACCGTGAGCTATCACAACACAAAAGTTCCACTTCCTACTAGTCACGGGCAGGTCTTCGTGGGGGTCGGGGACAGAAAGACTGGGGAAAGGCCAGGGAGTCAATTCAGACTAACCACGCATGACAGCGCCACAAGGAAACCTGATACTTGATAAGCTAATTTAAAAGGTAACGTAAGGTAAAAGAGTTTGAACAGAGGTACCCTGCATCAGTAGATGAAGCTATTCCCAGAGGCCACAGGTTATTAAATGAAAATCCCAGTGCCAAGAGTGGACTGCCACCCCCTGAGTTGTTGGTTAGGGAGAGCCTGCCGTCATCCCCCACCCCCACCCCCGCCCCCCAGATTAACTGACACTGCCTTTGGTTGCCCACCAGAATCAGATGGTACGAGCGGGCTGCTGAAGACACCACAAGTGCTGGTCTGAGTACGCACAGAGAAGGAAATCAAGCTGGAACTAGGCTAGAGGCTTCCTTCCTGCTGGGCAGCCCTCATGGTGCTAGGAGGTGTTATAGGTTTTGGTTGGGGGAGGGCAGGTGGCGAGACTTGTCGTCAGCAGTGAGTAAGACTCTATACAACACTGCCCATCAGCCGGGTGACATCTCACTGTTATAGTGCCACATCCGTTACAGCCATAACCAACCAGTCCCGAACTGTATTTGAGGCCTGCTCCACAATAGAGAATTCACATCTAGTTCTGGAAGCTTGGTCAAAAGGCCTGTGGTTGTGGGAATCATAGGCCTTAGTAGAGAAGCTGCTGCTGTTTGAGAAGTGAACTAGGTGTATGCCCATAGGTTAGTGCTGCTGTCTCCTTTGGCCAGAGAGGCTTTTTTGCAGGGGTCAGTGGTAACTACAGATAACTGGCTATCACGAGAGTAAGTGATGGCTGAGTGTTCACCGTAAGTGGGACACCCATGTCACCACCTCAGAGGCTCAGGGAACGTTGTAGAAGAAAGGATGGGAAGAATGTCAGAGCTGAGAAAGCGGGGCACGGGATGGAATGCTGACTTCTGGGGACAATAAGTTCTGAGTTCTGTTGCACCCTGGAACTCAGAGCAGCTGTGACTGCCTGCACAAGACGGTGCCTGTCAGCATCCTTTCAGGAAGGGAGAGGAGCTCATGAGGCCCGCCATTTCCTGAGTATTTATATGCAATTCCTGATTGCTGGGAGATGGAGAGACATTTTCTTCAGTGGTGTAACCCGTGGTGTGTTGGCCGTGCCCCTGTAAGCAGCACCTCGGCCATGCTGCTGTCAGCAACAAAACAAAACCAATGTAAAAGTAGAAGGGACTAGTTGGGAGGGGGAAGGTGATCAGTGGTAGGGGAATAAGAGAGCAATGGGGATGAATAAGATGAGTACATACATGTACAAGATGTTGTATTGAAACCCACTATGGATAATTGGTATATATTAATAAAAATAAAAGACAAGACCACCCCTCAGAGCCCCTTTTCCTACACATGGCTAGATTGTTTTCTCCTGTCCTGGGGGTTGAACCAGAACGTCCCTCGTACGAGGCAAGTGCTCTACTACAAAATTACAGCCCCAGACCTTTCCTTATTTTTATTTTGAGAGAGGGTCTTGCCAAGTTACCCAGGCTGGTCTTGAACTTGGAATCCTCTTGCTTCATCTTCTGAGCAGTTGGGATTACAAGCCTGGACCACCAGGCCTGGTTTGGCTATGATTTTTTTTAAACATTTATTTATTTATTATGTATACAGTGTTCTGTCTGCACGTATGCCTACTTGCTAGAAGAGGGCACCAGATCTCATTATAGAGGGTTGTGAGCCACCATGTGGTTGCTGGGAATTGAACTCAGAACCTCTGGAGGAGCAGGGAATTGAACTCAGGACCTAGCAGCCAGCAGTCACTGTTCTTATCCTCTGAGCCATCTCTCCAGCCCCTTGGCTATGATCTTTATAGTTTCTTTGTGAATTTCATGAAGTCCCAATGTCCTACCTAAGCCGTGCCTACATCTAGTCAGCTGATTGCAGTGATGAGGCCACTGCCTTGGGGGAGGCAGAAGGGACCCTAAAGAGGCTGGTGCTCATGCAGGCTGTCCTTCTAGAGCTGCGCAGAGTACTTGTTCTCAGCTCTCCCAGTGTAACTTCTAATGAAAACAGTCTTACAAAGGTAGCAGAGGACTTTGGCAGACAACATAAGCATTGCCTATGCTTTTATTGTCCGGAGATAACCACCATTAAAAGGGTAATGGCATCTCTGTTAGTTGCTTTTCTATTGTGATAAAACACCACAACCAAAGCAACTTGGAGAAGAATCTGTTTGGGCTGATGGTTCCAGCGGGTTAGAATCTGTGGTAGCAGAGCCATGGCAGAGGAGCTGGAAGCTGAGGGCTCGTATTTTGAACAGCAAGCACAAAGCAGGGAGAGTGAAGGGAACTGCATGTGGCTTCGAAACCTCAAAGCCCGTTCCCAGTAACGCGCTTCCTCCAGCAAGGCCACATCTCCTAAGCCTCCCCAGACAGCGCTATGAACAAGAACTCAAACATCACCACATAGGATCCTTCTCATTCAAACTACCACAATACCTTTCTTTCAGTACTTCAAACGACCTGAGACTGTTCTGCAACATGCCAATTTTAGAAAAGTATATGCAAGAAGCTTCCTACGTCTCATTTATCAACGGTTTACCTTTTAAAATATATACAAAATTTTATTGCTTAAGCCGTATTAATGGCTAACTTAGGTTACTTCCACACATTTGTATGTGTGTGTGTGTGTGTGTGTGTGTGTGTGTGTGTGTAATACCAGCAATAAAGATCTCTGTGTTTCTTTGCACATCTGTGTATTCAGTTAGTTCCTTAGGCTCAGTTGCCACACAGGTTGAGTTTTTCTGTCAAAAGGTAAATTAACGTGTTTAAATTTTTGATACATTTACCCAAACTTCACCAGAATACATTTTTCTGCATTCAAGCCAACAGAAAGAACATCAAACTTTCATCATTGCCAATTTGTTAAGTAAAATAAGTTTTAGTTTTTTTTAACTTAAAATATAGTTGAGTTTTTATTTCAGTGCTGATGACGTAGGCAAAATTGGCTTATGAAAGTCCAGTGAGCTGAGTATTTATGAGGCATTCGTGAAGTCTAACGCATCAGCCTTTGAGGGGGACTTTCTGTGTAGCAGGGAGGCTACTTCAGCTGTCACAGAGAAACCCCACAGTTCTGTGACAAGTGAGGCAGGCATGATTAACTCAGGAGATCAGCACTTCCTCAGGCATTCTTAGTCTCTTGGTTTAGCTCCTCCCCTCAGGATGCAAGACGTCAGCAGGCATCCAGCCCTTCACATACAAATACCATAAAATTCAGAGGGAAGAAAAAGATTTCTTCTTAAAAAAGAATATATATATATTATATATGTTATATATATTACAATATTATATATATATTATATATATTACAATATATATTATATATATTACATTTTCTGTGTGTATTTGAGGCAGAGGCATGCCACGGCCCATGTGTGGAGGTTAGAGGACAGCATCCAGGAGTCAGTTTTCTTCTTTTACAGTGTGGGTTTCAGGGGACTGACCTCGGGCCCTCAGGCTTAGCAGCAAGCACCTTTAAGAGCTGAGCTATCTTGTTGGTTTGAGGCTTCTGAATCTTACCTGCCCTATCTTTTTCACACATTCCTTGTCCCTGCCCAAGGCTTGCTTCCTCTTACACCTAGACAATTAAAATTCCACTATCTGTCCATACCTGGATTAGCAAACAGCAGTAGGAATGGTCAAAACCAAGCCTTCCTTCCCTAAGTTACAGGGCATTTTATCTCAGCAGCAGGAGAAGTAACCAAGACTGTGTTGAGACCTCAATCATTTGATTCCAATGAATCTAAATCCAGAATCCAGAATCCTTTCTAATTGTCTTTTGGTCATGAAAAAGAATATATATTCAATTTTATTATACATCACGGTCCTTCAGTAATACTTCTGTGGATTATATTAAGCACCTAGTAACCAGCCATTAAAACCCCTGATGGTTATTCTTACAAACCAACCACCCCACCCCTACTCATCTGTGGTCTTTCTGCAGAGTCTGAGGGGGACGATGACCTGGGGGGCTCTTTCTTCTTTGTTTTCCAGAATATTCCCTCAAGCCCTCGTTCAGATGTTAATGTGGCCTTGCAGTTTTGACTTGTCCCATTTTCTTCTCTTTAATGAACAACTGGGTGGAATGAAGGGAATTGTTCAGGGACATTGTGGTTTCTCTTCCAAGCTGAGTTGGATTCGGCCAACACCATCAGTGACCAGAGTCACTGCCATCTGTCAGTTGTGGGTGGCCTATGCTAGTGGCCTCCTTCTGTTCCCAGTGGACAGGTGACTCACACACAACCAGAAAGTCAGCCTATCCCATCTGGAGCTTATTGGCTAACTCAAAAGAGAATTCTGAAATGCAGCTAGGCAGAGCCCAAATCTCCTTCTTCTTGTCCAAGTTTGGGTCTCTTGAATAGGGCAACTTGAGAAAATTTCTAGTGGTATGGCCTAAATAAATAGACTTTTCTGAAGCATAACCTTTACCAGAAATAGGAAGAAAAAAGAAAGAAAATTTTCCCAGGGTCCAGCATAGTAATGCATACCTGGAAATGCACCATGCAGCAGGCTGAGGCAGGAAGATCCAGTGTTGGAGGCCACTCTGGCTTAAATAGTGAGTTTGAAGCCAACTTGAACTACATAGTAAGGCAGTGTAAGTATTTTTTTTTCCCCAAAGGCTCTAAACCAACTCACTTCTCTGGCATGCCACACAAAGTAAATTCCTCATGAAGATATCTGAATTTAAATTGTTACTAGCTCTAAGGGAGAAGGCAAGGTTAGTTGTTTAAAAGATAAGCATTGTAACAAAATACCAGGGGCTACTATGATAATTCATAAACAGGTCGGAGGACTTCTTGCTTCTTCTTTCTTGGGTGTATAGAGATTGTGGGGAGTGGATAAATATGATGGGATGGAAAAAATAGAAAACATGTAAGGAAACCGCTTTATAAGTAGTCAAGCACAGTAGAGTTTTAGACCAGAGCGATAAAAGCAAATGTGCTCCTGTTTTTATTTTGCAGCTTTATGCAAACATGCAGACATGTAAACACACCTAGTTTCAGCTCAGTGTTAATCTTATAGAGCTAGCATTCTCCTGTAGAATTGCTCCAGGTAGTGCCAGTTTTGGAACATACACTGTGGCAGCTCGAGTGGCAGGCAGGAACAGTGAAGAGTCAGGGCGTGATACTCGGCTGCCTCACTGAGGAGACTGATCCACGCCACAGAGGGAATAACTGTCCTGCCACCACCCAGGAGTCCCACCTAGAACATTTTCCTCTGCAGTTCCGAGCGTAGCGTGGAGGGAGGCAACACCCCAGCTGTAGACTCAGAACACCCTGGACTTGGTTCCTGATGTTCCTACTTACCTGTTCTGTGACTCTGGACAGGGGACTTTAACTCACTGAGCTACAGTTTCCTCATCTATGGAACGACAGTTGTCACCACCTTCCTGACAAGCCGTGAAGGATCAGATGAGACGAAGTTGGTAAGGCAGCGGTATTAGTGGGCATCACAGCGAATGCCTTCCCCCCTGACGTCATGTCCTCTGCCATCACAATGAGCTGTGTGTTCTGCATATCCTATCAGCTGAGGCTTTTTCCGCTCTAGCTTAGAATCCACACGATAGATTTTAAAATACTGTTCCTTGTGCATACAGAGAAGGGAGGTTTCTCTGTGACAGTGGTGTCTGGAGCAGACACCTGTTTCTACCTGTTCTTCTTCTTCTTCTTCTTCTTCTTCTTCTTCTTCTTCTTCTTCTTCTTCTTCTTCTTCTTCTCTCTCTCTCTCTCTCTCTCTCTCTCTCTCTCTCTCTCTTTCTTTCTTTCTCCTCTTTCTGTCTCTGTCTCGGTCTCTTCCTTTCTTTGCCTCCACTACACGTGTTCACATAGGCCTTGTGACGAGTTGGTTTCTTGTGACCATTTCTATTCCCCATATTAAGATATGGCTTAAAGGATTCACTTGGAGCAAAGAACTCTTTTCCTAATTGCTAGAAGGAATCTCTCCATGCCCCTCACCGTGTGAACAAGAAGAGTATGAGGATGTGTATTGAAGTTATTCGGAGTAAATTAGGAATAGTTTGCCTTTCAGCTTCTAACTGATCGTTCCCAAATCTGAGGGTGAGAGCTGCTTCTAACAGGACTGTTGAGCGTGCTGGACTGGAACAGCCCGCTTCCTCCCATGCTGCTTTCTCCTGGTGCCGGTCTAGACTCCAGAGAGTCTAAACTTCAAGAGGGATGGATAGACGTATTTCTTTTCAGTATGCGGGCTACATACGCAGGCATCCAAGAAGCAGTGGGTAAACTATGAATAAACAAGTAAGTGAATTCATGAATGGATACTTATTTTATTTTTAATTTTTTGGTTTTTCAAGACAGGGTTTCTCTGTGTGGTTTTGGTGCCTATCCTGGATCTCGCTCTGTAGACCAGGCTCGCCTTGAACTCACAGAGATCCGCCTGGCTCTGCCTCCCGAGTGCTGGGATCAAAGGTGTGCACCACTGCCGCCCAGTTATGAATGAATAATTTTAAAACAGTATATAATTTTTGACTTTTCAACACCTATTCTTTTTTGATCAACCTCTCACCCCAAGATGGGATATTCTTCCAAAGCAGTGATTCACAACCTGTGGGTTGTATATCAGATATTTATATTATAATTCATAATAGCAGCAAAATTACAGTTATGAAGTAGCAACAAAAATAATTTTGTGGTTGGGAGTCACCACACCATGAGGAACTAGATTAAAGGGCCACAGCATTAAGAAGATTGAGAACCACTGTTCCAAAGTGTTCTATTCTGCTTGTTCTGCATATTTCTGTATTTTATGCATAACCCATCAGCTAAAATTTTGTCTAGGTTACCACCCATCATACATTAAAAATTAGTGTCAGATATCTCTCCCACCCAAGGCCAAATTCATCCTATGGGGTGTTGGTACTATTTAAATCAGAGGCCACAGAATGGCAGGGGTGTGCCTATTTAAATGTCTGCCATGCATACCATATGTTGGTACTGAATGCGTGCTTTTGATGATGACACAAAGGGCAGCTTTGGAAACATTTTCATGCTATACCATCACCGATTACACTTAGATGTTCAAAACTGGATTGAACCCAGACCTCCCAAGAAGGGTCCCAGTGGCCAAGTCTGTGAAGGAATGCCTGGAATTTTGACCTCTCTTCCTTAAGTATCTGTCCCACTTATGTGCTTTGATGTGTTTTTGAATTAAAAAAAGATTCATATAATCTATCCAAAGTTTTCCTGATTCAGGCATTCAATATCATTAATGAAGGCAGAACAGCTAGAGGTTGTTTTTGTTTTTGTTTTTTTTTTCCTTTTGGCTTAAACTATAGCATGTAGGAGTTAAATGCTTGTCTTATGGAAGCTAGAAGAAGTCAGCCTGTACTGCTTAGGAGTGCGATTATACAATGAAAAACAAGGCGAGAGGCTTGTAATTTTATAGACACCGAATGCATGGTTTTCCTCTTTGCTTTGGGATGAAATGGCCTTCCTGTAGAAACCAGGGTTGCGCCCCTCTTCGAGAAGCCTGAGGAGAGGGCACTTTGATGTGAAAAGGGATCATGGTCAAGAAACGGATGTAGAAACCGGTGTGGGGACAGAGGAGCTTCCAGAGACAGGAAAAGGCATTGTCCCGAGGAAGGGTTATTCTGTTCCCTTCTGTCGTCATTCAGGCTGTCTGGTTGACTTCCTCCCCCAGGTTGGTGTGAGCTGGAAGGAGAATCTTTTGTTAACGAGGTCAAGAACAAAGCTACCCATTTTGTGAGGTGGTTAGGGCTGAACTTTCAGATTTCAGATTTTATGAAAAGTGACTCCAAAATTAATTTGGTCTTTGACTGAGCAACACCAAAGCAGCTGGCTAAAAAGCAAAAGGTCTGACTGGTGTGGCTAAGCAATGTCAAAGGATCCAACTGGATTGCTTTCCCAAGGAAATACCTTAACTGGGCAACATAACAATTCAGGCATTGTGTACATATAAGGCTGAAATCCTGCCTAGCGACTAAAAATATGCTAAAATACAAACGTTCTTAAGAGTGTCATATTACCAATGAATAGCTGCCATTTGAAAGCTGTGATAAAGACAGCGATGACGAGAGCATGTGAAATTCGTGGGCTTGTTTTCTGTGATCACATCAGCACCTCTCCTGGGCAGATCCCATTTTCCCCTGGGGTTTTCTTAGCACACCTCACCCTCTGCCCTGTGCTTCTTTCTGCAAATATGGTTACCAGGCAGGATCTTCAGCCAAGCCTCCGTTGGCTAGGGGCACTGTTTGAAAGAATGGCCAAGGTCAGGTCCCATCAGGCATCAAGGCCTTGTCATTTTCCCTATACCAGATGCTTCAGCTTGATTGAGAATTTTTTTTTCCCCTAGTTTTCACACCACTGCATGGCATAGGGTAAAACTTTCATGTCAGGTTTCTCATTTTCAAGATCAGCGAGTTGATTATCAGTAGGCTTTAAGTGTGCAGGGAAGAATACAGCTTGGTGGAAGAGTGCTTAGCCAGCAACCGGAAGGCCATGGGCTCCATCTCTAGTACGGGTGTGGGTGTATAATCCAGCATCACCCAGAAAATGAGCATTAGACTCAAGCCCAGCCTGTTCAATCTACCCGAGACCAATGGCTGTAGAGTCTGCAGAGAATACTGGCCTCAGCTCTCAGAACTAAAGAAAATTCACTTTCCTCTTTAGGATCTGCAGGAGCCTCTCTCTTCCAAGGGTCCAGAGAAGCTGCAGCCAACCTTCACTTATGATCTGAACTTGGTCTGAATTGCTAGAGGCATTCTTTCAGTTGAGGCTGGGTTCAGCCTAGCCCTTTGTTCTAGGTCACACCAAAGACCCTGGAGGAGCCGGAAGTGGTAGTGCACACCTTTAACCCCAGCATGTGGGAGGCAGAGGCAGGTGGAGCTCTGTGAGTCTGAGGCCAACTTAGTCTGCACACTGAGTTTGTCTTAGGGTTTTTATTGCTGTGAAGAGACACCATGACCACAGCAATTCTTATAAAGAAAACATTTAATTAGGGTGCCTCACTTCCAGTTTCGGAGGTTTAGTCCATTATCATCATGGCTAGGAACATGGTGGCATGCAGGCAGATGTGGTGCTGGAGCTGAGAGTGCTGTATCTTGCAGGCAACAGGAACTGACTGTCACACTGAGGGAAGCTTGAGCAAAAGAGACCTCAAACCCCATCCTACAGTGACACACTTCCTCCAACAAGGCCACACCTCCTAATAGTGCCACTCCCTTTGGGGGCCATTTTCTTTCAGACCACTGAAGAATTCCAGGACAGCCAGGACTACATAAAGAGACCCTGACAAAAACAAACAAACAAACAAACAAAAAAACTTCAACAACACCAATACCCAAGAGGGTTTAAGATGAGCTATTTTTTTTCTAATCCACAATTTTTAGTACAAAAAATAAAAAAAGACTCTTACAAGGGTCAGGTGCGCAACTCAGAGATGGAGTGTTGGCCTAACATGTGCAAGGTCCTGGGTTTGACCTTCAGCATGGCACAGCCTGGCAAAACAGACACATAAAATCAAGTGAACCAAAGCACACTTTAGGGGAAATACGCAGAAGAATAAGCCACGACAGGTCTGGGAAAGCACCTCAACTTGAGATGGGAAATGCTAGAGACGCCTTCTGTGTGCTAGCCCCCAAAATGAATGAAACCGGTTCGGCTCTCCGAGATCCCAGCCCTGAGGGTAGACAAAGAAGTAGAAGCACACTGTGTGGCTGCCCCCACAGAAACAGGAAGGAACTGTGCCGAGAAGGAAGGAGAGGGGAGGCGGGCTTCATCCAGGAGATGCTCCCTTCAGTGGAGACACTGACAAGTCAGAGCTGCAGTAGCAGAACCGAGGTCCAGGGCGATGTGACACACCTTGCCCAAGACCAGAAGCCGTTCCTCTGTGCTTTGTACCAAACCACTTTAGAATCCATCCATTTTGTGGTACCAGGGACTGAGCACAAGGCTTTGTACATGCTAGGCATGTTTCCTACCTCTGAGTCACAACTCCGTGGACCCATTTTCTAAGGTTACCCAGGAGACAGGTGTCTCCTGAACTTGAGATGAGTTTATTTTTGTCTCCATTTTATTCAAAAATCCTAGGAATACAGCATAGGAAAGATGGCCCATTTTTCTCATGTTTGCATAATTTTGTACTTGCATTCTCACTACTGAGGACTTTTATAATAATGAGATGTATTCAGAGTCTCATGTCAGCTGTAAGAAAAGACCCTTGATTCAGAGGCAACTTCAAAACTATGCATCAGAATCCAATCCAGTTATGTCTCTAACTGTGTATCCCGAACTACTTACTAATTGTCAAATTATTTTATCCAAGAATGAATCCCTTAGTTTTTCTGTTCATTTGAGTCAGGACCAAATGAATACATAAGGCCAAATTTACTTCCTCTATGAAAATAGATTAAGAGAGTATAAATATGGGATCAGCATTAACCATAGTAATAAGCAAGAGAAACTAGTCACAATGTGTAACTGAGTTTTTTTTTTTTGTTGTTGTTGTTTTTGGTTTTTGTGTAAAAATAGCAGGTTTATCAGAAATTCCAGGCATCACAAAAAGATGCTTTGAAAATACTTTCTATTAATATTTCCCTGTTAAATGTGATTTTCTGAGAAACATATAATGCAACAGATTTAGGCATTTCTGCTTGTATAGCTAGTGGTGTCTTGTGTTTACAAAAGTGCAAGCACCCGCTTAAAATCAGCACTCCAGAACAAGATAAGGTACATGTGACTCTGACAGCCCAGAAGTCCTGTGAGCCGACAGCCCTGCTCCAACGTTAATGGGTTCAGTCCTTTTATTGATCACTAGTGAGCACATATGGCACATCAAATATTCTACTCCATGTGGGAATGTAAGTCACGTAGGTCCTGGCTCTAGAGAAGCCTGTAGAGTCGCAGATTAGATCAATGATAAGCAGTGCTCAATGTGATGGATACTCCTATTGACTGAAAAATGCCACTGACTACAAGATGCACCAGTATTATTTTTACGTTACACAGAGAGACTGTGGCTGGCTAAACTGTGATAAGCTATTGATTGTAAGATCCCTTTTTAGAGATGTTGAGATGTGTCTTAGACTTGAAGGAATGTAGCACGTCCAAGGTAGAACACAGAACACCGTGTTAGACTACCCAAGGGAGAATTTTAAATAGGGTGGCTTCTGATGGGATAGATTTTATCTCATCCTGGAGGAATGGAGTTGGTCCTAGTAACGATCAAAAAAGAACATTCCAGGGCTAGAGGGATGGTTCAGCAGTTAAAAGCACAGGCTGCTCTTCCAGAGGACCTGGGTTTGATTCCCAGCACCCACACGGCAGCTCACAACCATCTATAAATACAGTCCCAGAAGATCTGACACCTTCTGGTCTCCATGGGCACTGCATGTACATGGTACATAGATATATATGCAAACAAAACACCGACACTCATCGAAAAGAACATTCTAGACAACTGAAATAGCCTTAGGACAAAGCAGCAGGAGAGCACTTGACATGTTTGAAGTGTCTCAACTGTACTTCACAGGTTTGATAGCAATTGCCTTGGTGTTTCCTGTAACAGCCCACTGAAGTTTATTAAAGAACACCACACTGTCAAGCTGCCTTGCTTTCCACTGGTCCTCTGCAGCTGGGCCCCTTTCCTACTGTCACATACCTGGCAAAGCCTAGGAGGCCTTGCACTGAGAGGCTCTGCTTCCAGGGATGCTCACGACCAGCCTCCTTCCTTCTGGACTAGCCTAGGCCATTGCTCTCAGCATCGCTATTTTTGGTGCAGCTTGCTCAGCTGGAGGACCTGGCCCCTTAACCAGAGTGAATACCACTCCGGAGACCTTGGGTGGTCTGACCTGACATTTTGGCTCAGTGACCAGGGCATTTTAAGTCCACAAGAGGCAGTCTCAGTCTCAATTGGATTGGCTCTACTTTGAAAGGAACTTGGGACAGTTTCCCCATGGGTTGGTTCTGGAGGCCCGGCTGCATCGTGCCACAGTGGTTTCTTCCGCCTCACAAAGGCTGGTGGTTTCTCAGCACCAAGCTTCAACTGTGTGCTGCTCTACTCACTCGGGAGTCTGCTCTCCTCGGTGTTGCTCTCCGACCAGCTGGAGACCATCTCTTCCTCTGTTGTTTAAGACTTTAACCCTGACTTTTACTGTTTTCCTTCCTTGGGAGAACATCTTTAAAACACTGGAAAACCACTGTAGACTTTCATACTGAGTCTGGTTTTCTAATTCTTACCTCCTTTAGGGGGAGGGGGAGAAGCAGGGAAGGAGGGAGGGGAGACAGAGAGGCAGCACTCTTGTTTTCCATAGCCTGGACGACAGTGCTATGTCCCGAGCATGGCTCCTAAAATGCTGACAGTCCCCTGAAGAAATGCTCATTTAGATGAAGAAGAAACCAGTACCTGAAAGATAATTATGTGACACTGGACTTTGTTAAAAATGGACTCTCCCCCCCCCCCCCCCCGCCCCTCTTTTTTCCCTCCCGCTGCTCTTCCCCATTCCTCCCCACCACCCCTCACATCCGGGTCTACACCCTTTCTGTCTCTCCTTAGAAAACAAACAGGCTTCTAAGGAATAATAATAAAATACAATTATAATAAGGTAAAACTAAAACAAACAGATCAGAATAGGATAAAAAAAAAAACCAAACAAACAAAACAAACCAAAACAAAATACAACCCAGAAGGAAAAAAGCCCAAGAAAAAGGAGAAAAAAACCCCAGATATAGATGAAGAGACCCACTTATTCACACACTTAGGAATTCCATAAAAACATAAAACCAGAAGCCATAATATATACACAAAATCTATAGGGTAAAATAATAATAATTAATAATAATAAAGTTTGCTTTGTTTTATTTTATTTTATTTTATTTTATTTATTTATTTTTTTTTGGTTTTTCGAGACAGGGTTTCTCTGTGTAGCTTTGCGCCTTTCCTGGAACTCACTTGGTAGCCCAGGCTGGCCTTGAACTCACAGAGATCCACCTGGCTCTGCCTCCCGAGTGCTGGGATTAAAGGCCTGCACCACCACAGCCCCGCTTTGTTTTATTTTAAAAGCCCTGGTACGTTATGAGACATGGAACCTCCAAAGACACCGTAGAATTGATTTTCGGTTGGCCGTCTTCTGCTGGGTCTGCAGTCTACCCTGAAGAGTAGTTTCTGTCCCAGTGAGACT
This sequence comes from Peromyscus attwateri, assembly GCA_902168425.1. Taxonomy (NCBI): domain Eukaryota; kingdom Metazoa; phylum Chordata; class Mammalia; order Rodentia; family Cricetidae; genus Peromyscus; species Peromyscus attwateri. The sequence goes on from CABHPP010136687.1 coordinate 22,912, forward strand.
CCCTTGGAGAAAACTGAATTATTTGCCAGTGGAGACAGCTCGAGGTTAAGAAGAAGCTCATGCGTCCATTTCTCCTTTCAGCTCTAGGACCCCATCTGGTGCAGACCTACCTGTGCAGGCCCTGAGCATGCTGTCTCAGGCTCTGTGAATACATGCATTCAGAGGTCCTGCTGTGTTTAGAAGGCCTTCTTTCCTTGGTGTCCTCCATCCCCTCTCCCTTTTACACTCTTTCCGACTCCTTGTCCTCAGGGGTCCCTGAAACCTGAGGAAAGGGATTTGATGGAGACATCGTTCCATTTAGGGCTGAGTTTTCCAAGGTCTCTCACTCTCTGCATAATGTCTGACTGTGAGTCTCCGTATTCGTTCCTCTCTCTTGCGGGAAGAAGCTTGGATCCATGAGCGTAGAAGAATGTCCTTAGGAGTCATTTTATTGCTATGTTCCTTTTGTAGAACAGTAGTGTTTGGTCTTCCCCTAGGTCTCTGGGCTGTATAGGCTCGTGTTCTTGGCCACCCAAGCAGTGGCAGGTGTGCGTTCCATCTCGTGGAGTGGGCCTCAAGTCAGATCAAATATGGGTTGGGGACTCCCACGAGCTTCATGCCGCCACTGCCCTAGTGCATCTTGCTGGCAGAACACTATATCTTTGCATACACACACACACACATATATATACATCCTTTATGAGTTGCTGAAAAACTAAACATCTTTCATAATTAGAACTGAAAATAGATCCGATTTTCATTT
>CABHPP010136688.1:0-12636 GCA_902168425.1 Peromyscus attwateri
TTTTTCTGGGAAAGATGACAAAATTATACTCTTTGTGGACAGGGGGAGAAAAGCAGGGTGACAACTTGGCCTTGGATGGAGATCATTTATAAGCTTGAATAAAAATAAAAATGTACATTTCGAGCCATTTTGGAAGTTTGTGTTTCCAAAAACCTACTTTCTGGGTCTCACTTAATCCAAGTTAGAGCTGAGATTATTGTATCTACTTGGTGAAGGAACAGCTGAAGTGTTAATGACTGTCCCAGACTCACTCAGCTACTTTGGGGAGAAGTGAGACTTTCTGGAAGCTGGAAGTATCCAGCTAGTGTCTTTGGGATAGTGAGCAGGCAGTAGGCAGACTCTAATGAACTAGAGACACAGCCTGGGCCGAGCCCATCAGAGCCTGGAAAATATGAAATGGGAGCAAGAAGGCTGGGGATGAGGCAAGAAACAGAAAGACCTGTGCAGGCCTGGAGACAAGGTGTTACCAAATTGAGTGGCCGCTCGGAAGGCCACCTAGCAGGGCCAGCTTCTGGGCAGGCCTTCCTGAGTAGTGGTGCTGAAGAGTGCAGGCTGTTGGCCTCCCAGGTTCCCTGAGCAAGTCAGTTCACCTATCTGTGCTGTAATTGCTTCCAGGGGAAAAAAACCAAGAGGACTACAGCTCCAGAGGGCAAGGTGTGGAGGTTGATGGAGGGGATCTGGAGAGCATGGAGCTCAGTCCCGGCTCAAATTTGGTATGGATCATGTACAGTTGCCACCAAGAACTGCCACTCGGGTGAGTGAGTAATGGAGACCTGCCCTGCAGCTTCTCTAAGTGAGGCTGCTGCTGGTGATGAGGACAAAAGGCTCCCAGGGAGGGCTTCATGGACAGAGTCCCTTTATCATCACTGTGAGTACACATTCACTCTGTCACACATGCCAGGCAAAACGGAGAGGTTTCTTTCGGCTACAGATGTACTATAGGTGAACAAAGTATATCAGAGAAAGTATCTCCTGGCGGGTGTCCCCCTGTGAGCCTGACAAGGACCACATGAGACTGCTATGACTTTTCCCTATTAAAAACCTCCTAAGATACACCAGGGGGCTCCCAGACTCTCAGGTTGCTTGCATGGGTGTTAAGTGAGTGTTCTAATAGGGAAGTGTGACCGCCCGGCTCATCTTTGGTGCACGATCAGCTCTGGAGCATTCTAGGGCCACAAACTGATGAAGCTAGAGAGATTGGAGAGAAAAAATGGGATACACATGGGACTTTTTTCACTATCAATTTTTTTTCACTATCAAAATACCTAATATATGTAAATGTGAAAGATAATTCATTCTTGCCTCTAGAGAACAAAACCATTATTCTACATTTCTACACAGTTATGAATGCCATCAATGTGTCCTCTAGTTTTTATACCTTGCATGACTCTATAGTTAATTTATGGTGACTGTCATTGGTACTGTATTACCAACGTTTGTTTAGGGTGTCAAAAAATTATTTTTGCAAAACCAGTCACAGACACGAGTTAGTACTGATGTATGAAGTATAGCCAATCCTGAGAATGGCAGCCCGTCTCTCTGCCCTATTTGCCAGTGTTCCTCCAGAGTTACACTGGGCTGATTTTTTTTTTTTTACCCATACATTTTTGAGTCATGCTTCTAATAAGTGGGGCATGGGGTCATAAAGTCCCATTTCCCTATTTGTCTTGTATTGTTTTTAAATGCATACGAATTGGGGTCAGCACCGTAAGGGCCACATGAATCCATTCTTCAAAGACCAAAACAGGATCTTTCTGAGGACAGACATTGAGCTAGCCATGCTGGAGATGTCTGAATATCAGATGTAGCTCTGTTCCTGGTGTCTTCTTTCTTGGACCCTTTCTCTGATTTTACTCCCAGAACTTCAGCTAGCTACACATCTCTTATGTGAATTTGAAGGCACTTTCAAGGAACTAAAACAGACTCTTATAATGGAGCCATTAGGAGAGCCAAGGTCTTGCTTGAGGTTTGGAGAACAATGTATTGCCCTGGAATGTAGAACTGTCCATTCTACCCATACTAACCCATGTTCCAGGGTCTAGGAAACTTGTTTAACATGGGTACACCGAGAGAGAGAGAGAGAGAGAGAGAGAGAGAGAGAGAGAGAGAGAGAGAGAGATTGCTCCCCAGGGAAAACGGTGCCATTTATTCTGAGAATGTACAGAGACAGCGTCTGATTGGGAAGAGGCCTTAGGTCATTTATCTCTCACTTGTAAAATGAGGAGATGGGTGTGCTCCCCAGTGGGCTGTCTCCCTTCTGGTCTACAACAATACACCACTTCTTTTCACAGAGAAATATACTTCCAACAGGGGGAAGGAAGGCAGGGCTGGGAAGGAAGGGGATCAAGCGACTTTCATTGAAGGATTCATTTTTGATTTAAATATTTTGTTCTAATCTCCAACTTCCTTTTTAACTTGGCAGAATGACCAAAAGAAAAACAATGTTCCTCCCTAGCCCAGTTTACAGTTCGCCGGAGCAGAGGATCTGGTTACCGCTTTCAAATTGTATACGTTGGGTCCTTCAATATATTAGGGTTTTTTTTCTTTCTTTTTTAAAATCTATTGCTTGTATACACAGGGTTTTATTTTAGTGGCATGTCAGAGTGGATATGGTGAAAAAACCCAGGAGAAAAAAAATATAGATCAAATATAGCCAGCGATTTAATACCCTTTCTTTCTTTCCTTTCCCTTTTTGTTTCTCTGAGCAGGTCATGGAAGTTCTCAGGAGTGATACATCCTGTAACAGTAAACAGATGTAATCCCCTGGCCGTGACACCAGCGAAAACTCCCCTTCACGCTGGACCTGTGCGCAGTCATTTTGTTCTGTGGCACCGAGGTGAAGTGCCAGGGAGGAGCTGCTGTGGGACGGGACTTGGTCACGCCTTCCGTGCTCTGTAATGGTTTTCACTTGTTTTTTGCAACTCCCATGCTGTCCTGGGAGTCTCCGGTTGGGAGGAAAAGAAACCAGGGTGCTGCAGCTGGAGGTTTGCATCTGGAGTGGGGCCTCCTCTGACAGGCCCTAACTTACCACTGCCAGCCTGGGGCTTCATGGTCACTTCGGGACCCAGGATGAGGATGACTGTGTCCAGATTTGGTCCCTGCTCTTTTCAGTGTTCATTACAATGTGTCCTGTGAGTCATGTGTGATAATCTCAGCCTCTAGAGAAGCTGAAGCAGAAGGACCACAAGTTCAAGGTCAGTCTGAGCAACTTAGAGGTCTCAAAATAAAAAGAAATGGGGCAGAGAGCTCAGTGATGGGTGTCCTGTGAGATCCCTGTCTTGTTTCATATGCAACTGGACTTTCACATTTTGTCTGGAACAAGGTAAAAGGTGCATTTAGCTTCATGGTGTGGTTTTCCAGTATCAACAGGAAATCCCAGACTAGATAATGTCTTGTTCCCATCTTCTGAGAAGCATAGACAGAGATAATGATTTGAGTGCAAGTGGATCATTTAGGGACAGTCCCAGGAGAGCACAGCAGAAGCCCGGGAATGTGACAAGGAGGGAGGGGAGGCCATTGTGGCAACTGGATCTCAATACTGCCAGGAGGATTTCTTGGCCTTGGCACCACTGGTGTTTAGACAGAGATAATTCCTTATTGAGGGGCTGTCAGGTAAACTGTGAGAGGCTTAGCCAGCTGTTAGTCCTTAAGTGTGGGTGGTGCCCCCCTTCCTATGCTATGACAATCAAAAGTGTCTCCAGACAGAATTCTAGGGACGGGCACCATCTCGGGTTCAGAACTACAGGAACCAGGGAGACTCCGGCACGGGCTATCTGCTGGGCATATACCACAGGGCAAGGCCACCAATGAGGCCTGGTGTGTCTGCTGCGTTCTCTTCTGGACTTTGGGGAGGCCAAAGAAAGTGTTGGTTGTAGTAGCTGCTAGAATGAGGCAGGCCCCAGTTCAAACCCAGGGAAATCGTTGGGTTTGGTGACTCTTCCCTATTGCCGAAAACTCCAGTTAATCTCGTGTTCTCTTACTTTTCACCCAAACGTCCATTCCAAGCAAAGTTTAGATAAGTGCAGGTCTCCCTCCCTGTACTATTTGAAAGGTCTGAGAGAACTTGAGCCAGGTGAGAGAAAGACAGTATCCTCAGTGAATGCAGTGAAGCTCTTGTGAACCTATTTTGCATAGCATCTTGGTCATCATCTAGAGACAGCTCAGAGAAGCAGAGAACAGATTTGAAGACAGCTCTCCCTGGACCTAGTAAGAAGAGTGGACTTTTTGCCATATGGATTTACTCACAAAGTTGGGCGGAATTTAGGCAGAAGCATCTTTTTGGGGGATGAATGCTGGAAAAAGCTACAAACAGGCAAAAAAAAAAAAAGACAAAAGAAAATATAAAGGGCACAAACAACATGGAGTCCATTTTGTTCTGGCCAACTATACTGGGCATGGGGCCTGCCCTGCGGAATGGTTGATATACCCAGTGACACTCCGTTGGAGAAAACTGATTTTCCCTTTGTCCGCAGGAATCAATTACAGACAGCTTCCTGGTTAGGGGTGGGACTTGGTGTTTACTTCCTCATCTCAGTGCTGGGAATTTTCTGGTTTGTACCTGTCTGGTGCATGGTGTCATAGTCTCTGTGTGTTCATGTCTGGAAGATGCTATGTCCTTGGAGTCATTCAGTGCCTCTGACTCTTAACAATCTTTCTGCCTCCTCTTCCACATAGAACACTGAGCCTTGGGAGGCTGGGTTTGATAAGACAGCCCATCTAAGCCCGAGTGCTCCAAAGTCTCCCACTCTCTGTCCATTGTTGTCCAGTTGTGGGTTTCTTTCTTAATTACTATTTACGGCTGGAAGAAGCTTCTCTGATGAGGTCCGAGCAATGTTCTACTCTATGGGCATAACAATATATCAATAGCAGTCATTTTATTGCTGTATTTTTTTTGGCAGAATATTAGTGTTAGATTTCTCCTAGACCCATGACCTATCTAGTCTCAGGTTCTCGTCCACTTTAGAAGTGTCACGTATGGATCCATCGCATGGAATAGACCTTAAATTCAATCCAAATGTGGTGGCACTCCCGCAATGTTTGTGCCTCCTTGGTCCTTCCAGCCATTCTTTACCCTGACCCTTCTTGTACTCTCCTTCCATTTATCTGTATATTTTCTCAAGAAGTCCTAAACCTACCCCATTCACTGAGCTCTATCCCACCCACCTCCCACCCCTCAGGTCTCTGTCTGCCCTCAGTGTGGAACTGTCCACTATGTCCTCTTCACCACCTCCTGCCACCCTCCCATGCAGCCATCCTGGTACTTGTATCTGGTTAATACCATAGCCTCAGAACTGGCCTCCCTGTCTCTCAGCTTCTAATTCTTCATGCCCTACCCATGGCCATATGGCCATTCTTTTAAAAGGAACTATCATCATACTCCATTTGAAATTTCCAAAGAAGTGCCACTAATTTCATCATTCAACCAGAGATGCCAAATCTGTTGTTGCTTGAGGAGTTAGAATATCAGCATGGTTGCAAATCGATCCTACTTGGATCCAAATCCTGGTCCTTCAGATAAATTATTTATCCCTGTTCAACCTCAGTGTGTTATTGAACATTTCCTGTCCTGACTGCCCAGTCCCATTCAGAGGCTTTAATATTACTTATAAATGATTGGTCAATAGCTCAGGCTTGTTACTAGCTAACGCTTACATCTAAATTAACCCATAATTCTTATCTATGTTTAGCCACATGAGTTGATACCTTTTCTCAGTATAACATTCTCATCTTACTTCTCTGTGTTTGCCAGCAACTCTCTGACTCTGTCCTTCTCCTTTACATCATCCTTAGTTTGGTTGCCCCACCTATACTTCCTGCCTGGGCACTGGCCAATCAGCATTTTATTAAACCAATTCGAGTGAAAAATCTTTACAGTGTACAAGAGGATTATTCCACAGCATCAGTGTCTTCAATTGTAGAATAAGATCAACGGTACCTATGCTCAACAGTCTCTCCTCACCTGTGCTTTTGCTTTCTGCAGTATCTGTTTCTCACAGCCAATCATGGTCCGCAAATATTCCTATAGCACAACAGAAACCAAGAGAGTTTAGAGGGAATGATTCCACTCATGAGACTCTATATAGTTATTGCAATAATTTCTGTCATTCTTATTTATTTTGTTAATTTCATAGTTTGTTCTGCCTAGTTTATAAATTAAACTCTACCATAGGTTTGAATGTGTAGGAGTACACAGCACACACAGGGGTCAGGGCTACCTGTGATTTCAGGCCTTCCCTGGAGTCTTGGCGCATATCCCTCACAGATACCGGAGGGACTGCTGTAGTTGCATCAGCAGAGTGGGGCTTGGCCTCATGAAGATGTCAGTCAGTGTTTTCTGCCATTATTGGAGACTGACTTCCAGGACTGCCATGGGTATGCTGTGAGCTGGCATTTGTTAAAGAGCCCAACACACACATTTCCTGTCTGTTCTGGCCTGGGTAGGGGTTTGGGGCCCAGAAAGGACTAACACATCACCAGCACCAGCAGGTGGGTTCAGGGAACAGAACCCCAGTTGAAAGGACAGATGAAAGGTGCCCAAGAGGAGAAGGGGTATAAGGCTGTGCTGTGCCTGGTGATAAGCTCACAGGGAGTCAGACAAAGTACCAATTGATCTGTCAAGATTTGACACTGGCCGCTGAGCTCGGGTGGCTTCCTGTCTAAAACTCATGGCCTGTCCTGCAGGCCTCCTCGGGAGCATGGTTACAGGGTGCAGAACAGGGCCTCTTAAACTTATTCCACTCAACCTTTTTGAAAATCTGATAAAAATCCGTGTGTGTGTGTGTGTGTGTGTGTGTGTGTGTGTGTGTGTGTGTGTATGTGTGTGTGTGTGCCTGTGCATGTGGAGGCCAGAAGTTGAAGTTGGGTGTTTTTCCTAATTATGCTACATATTTTCTGAGACAGCATCTCTCATTGAACTTGGAGCTTGTTGATCCAGCTAGACTGGGTAGCCAGAAATCTGCAGGGATCTTCTGGTCTCTTCCTCCCCGGTTCTGGGATTACAGTCCCTGCTCAACTTAAACAAGAGTACAGAGGATTTGAACTCAAGTCCTTATGTTTCTATGGCAAGCACTTTACCAACTGAGCTATCTCTTCAGCCCCTTTACCTAAGAAATTTTTATATGGTCTTGGACATAGAGCTATATAAAAGGAATATAAATCAATCATTTACTACTAATAATTTATTCTAAAATAATTCTTTGGTAGATATGTAATTTTATGATTTATTAAAGGTGAAAACAAATTTGCATATCAATGAGATGGATGTGTGCTTTGCTTATTTTTTCCATATGAATTGAATCATGGCTGAATATTTAATCCCGTACGATAGGGCATCTTTGCTGTTTTTCCCAGAGTCAACTGATATTTTGATTTTATCTTTCACGCTGAGAATGCTACTTTGTACAAATACACAGAACAAAGAGAAGATGTAAGTTCAGGATCATTTCAGAAATTGTTGGAAAATTTGTCCTAATCTTCAGTCAAAATTCTTTTAATGATCTTTTTTTTTTTTTTTAATGAAATTCAAGTCAGCAACTCAAATGGAAATTTTTAAAAATCAAACATTCTAACCCAAGGCAATCCAAAGATGAACTAATTTCATGTGTACGTGCTGAAGAGTGATGGTAGGGAAATACTAAAAGTTTGTTTTCTATCATTTCTCCATTGCGTCGCTATGAGATTAGAAATCCTCGTATGCACAGCCAAAGCCCTTCAGTTCATCCCACACAATAGCCTCATAGCTGAGGCATGGCGTTGCCAGGCTGTGTTCTTCGGCATCACTGAGATGTACAGTACGTGCATGGTCTGGAGGGGCCACGTATTGCGTGTTGAACACCGAGGGCGGCTGCAGGAAGGCGACGTAATGCAGCTCAGGTGAGCACTACTAGAACTGCTCCAGCTTCGTTATGCATTGACTGTCAGTTAATGCTTGCTTGGTCCTTGCTCTTTCAGAAACTTCGGACTATGGGGAAGTCTTTCGTGACCTCACATGCACTCACCTCCCGTGGGATCATGCTTCGTAGTTAAAGAAGCTGGGATCTAGTGCTTTCCCGGGACGTGCTGCCTGAGGAACAGACTGGAGGGAATGTGCAGAGCGCTTACGTATACAGATAGTGGTTTTCACGGCAGCAAGGCTGGGCAGGAAAGATAGGAGAATGGCGTATCATAGCCAGTGAGTTAGTTACCACAGGTCCTGTGATCTCATTAACAGCTGCCGCCCCACTCAGTTTCTTTACGCCCTCCTGGAAACACTTAGCCTTTAGAGGCCACAACCATAGGTTTGAGGACAAAGTTCCCAGGATGTAAGCCTCAGTTCTGTCTCTGACTAGCCAGATAAATGGTGTGTGTCTCTGCGCCCCAGGTTCCTCCTCTGTGTTGTGGAAGGATTATAGTACCATCTTCCTTACGGGCTGCTCATCAGGACCATCAGCAAGTGAGTGATGGTGCTTTCAGGCCAAAGACGCCTATGGGTGCATATATACAATACCAGTTTGTTTTCACCTCATGGGGAAGGATTTTTTTTTTCTTCCTGTCAGAAATGAGGCCTGTTGAGCTAACCAACTGATGTGTGTTCTATATACTGGGGCTTTTCAGATTTTAAAATGAAATTTGCCTCTCACCTCCACTCTCTGGGTCACAGTATTCTTTTTGTTTGTTTTTGTTTTTTGATTTTTTTTTTCCTTTTCAAGACAGGATCTCACTGGATAGCCCTGGCTGTCCTGTAACTCACTCTGTAGACCAGGCTGGCCTCGAACTCACAGAGATCCATCTGCCTCTGCCTCCCAAGAGCTGGAATTTAAGGTGTGCCCCACTACGGCTGGCCACAGTATTCTTGAGCTAATATTAGCTCTGGGCCCTCCACTCCCAGGACCACATTGCTGTGAGGGCCACTCTCCAGGGGTGTCCAGGGGCTCCAGTGCTGAAGTCAGGACCATGTTGCTGCGAGGGCCGCTCTCCAGGGGTGTCCAGCAGCTCCAGTGCTGAATGAGTCCCATTTTTGTCACTTTCCTTTTCTTCCTCTCTCTGTTCATGCCACAAATCTTCTGTCTTTATCTGTCCCACCCACACCGCCCCGGTTACATTTTGAAAAGTCCTTAAAATCCAGAGTGAGCGAGCACATCCCATTAAAACCTGCTTTTCAAACAGAGCATGAGCCTTTCCAGACCCACTTCTCTCAGCTTGCTGGCCACTCCGCCACATCTAAGTCTGCCGCCGACAGACAGGCCTCTGCTCTTCCTTGACACCACTGTCCTGGCCAGGAACATTCTGCGCACACGCTGTTTCTGGAACAGCAACGTTTGCAGAGTCTTAACATTCCTCGTCTTGTGTCTGTGGGAATACTTCTCTGCAGAGTCGTAACTGGGCAAATCCTACCCGATGAGTGCAAGTTCCTGAGGTTATAGAATTCAGGCGTGGAGGCCTCTGAGAGGTCTGGGGGCAGCTCTGCTCTAGACAGATGAGAAACCTGAAGCCAGAGAGTCCAAGGGGGAACTGCCCAGACTCTGCGCCCTCAGCTTGAGCCTGGACTTGTGTCCAGACCTGCAGAGCTGACACTTGTTGCATGTCTCTCCTCCTCCTCACCCCCACAGCCTGAGAGGTTTCAGGGCGGTGGAGATTTCTGTGAGCCAGGATTGGGTAGGGTGAGGAGAAAGAGCAGAAACTGAGGCCCCTGTGGTGGTCGAGGGGAGAGAGGATGGTGACTCTACCAAGGTGGTGGAACTCGGAAAGGTAGCCTCTGTGGGATTTAACAACTAGTCGGCCTTTAGAAAGAGAGAAGGGCAGGGAGGATCTCAGATCTGCACCTGAGTAAGGCCGTTTGCAGACAAAGGGAAACTATACAAAGAGTAGAGACTTGTGTTAGTGTGCCTGTTTGATGGGGAGAATGGTGTAAAGTTGCATTTTAGTTTTGAAATGCCTGGAGAAAATGTTCAGGCAAATATACACTTCTGGAGTTCAGAGAGGTCCCAGGAAGCAGAGAGAGTCTGGGGTCTTCAAGGTTATGAAAGTACAAACTTGGCTGGGACAGGTCAGTTGAGGAGGGAGAGTATGGTAGGTGGGAAGGCGGGGCCCTTGTTGTCACAATGAAGGGAATTAGAGGAACCTGCAGCAGAGGAGAGAATGAGCAGTCAGTTCTGCGGAAGAGGAGCCAGCGGGCGGAGGCTTCTGGAGGCCTTCTGGAGGACAGTGCCAGGCTCTGTGTGGGCTCTTTGCTGCGAGTTCTCCCATAAGCTACTCACAGCAGCCTTGCCAGGCTCGGGGGTGTGGGGGAATGAAAGCCCCAAGAGGGCCTAATTCTCCAGTTTTAGCTTTTGGCAAATGAAGCCTGTAATTTCGTGATGATTCGCTCATTCTGCAGCGTGTTGCTCTCCTTAGCATCTGCTCTGCACATCCTGAAGTGGCAGGAGATGGGTGTTATGGTGTGTGAGGACACACATGTGGCTTCTTCCAAGTTCAAGAGCTGAGAAAGGGGAGAGCCACCACCAGGTCAGGTGGGCCTTTCCAGAGCCTGACACTCCTGGCATGTTCCTGGTAAAAAAAAGTTGACGTGGAACTTTTGTGGGATGTAGCCATTTCATGCCCCCCCCCCCCCCCCCCTTTTAAGCTGGCAAATGCAAGCAAATTACAAATTTTACCTTTAGTTTATTTTTTTTAAAAATTCATCTACTCTATGTGACTAATAATAAGATAATAAAACACCCCCCATCTCTAAAAGGAGGTTTCTGAAATGTATTGCTTGGTAGTGTTACCGACCCCTGTGAGTCTTACTCATAGGCTAGGACCCGTTTCAAAGGTAAAAAAGGCAGACTATGTAACACTGAATGTTCGATAGATCATGACTATGTTACCCTAACAAAACAAGATGCATTCAGAAAAAAAAAAGTGACAAATACCATGAGCAAGCTGACAAAATATTAGTATGGCTTCCACTGGGTCACGAGGTTAACTAAGAACTGTATTTCTTTTACCCAAATGTATGTATTTTTCCAGTATTTGTAATGGGGGTAGATTTTCTTTTAGAGCATTGTTTCCCAATGGAACTCTCTACAATGACGTTGATACTTCTGTCTAATCCACTACTAGTCGCCACACGTTGATTGTGACAAGTGTGACTGAGGAACTGGAATTTTATTTGTTCTGAACTAGCACCCGACTGACTCTTCCCTAGGATCTGTTTGGTTCTCAGTACCACTCCAGCTCCTGAGGAGGACCCTCTTCTGGCCCCTGTGGGCATCTGTGCATACATGGGTACTCTCTCTCTCTCCCCTCCCTCTCTCATGCACAAATACAAATTAAAAATTTAAATCTGAGTAGCTATTTGGGGCTAGTGACTACTGTATTTGATAAGGTAGTTTAAAAATAATCATAAATGGCAACAATGTTAATAAAACTGTTAAAGTAATATAAATATTTGAAATATGGTAATTAGGACAGGAGAGATGGCTCAGCAGTTAAGAGCCCTCGCTTGCTCTTCCAGAGGACCCAAGTTCAAGTCCCACCACCTAAATGGTGGCTCACAACTCTGTAATCCCAGTCCTAGGGGATCTGATGCCCTCTTCTGGCCTTTTTAAGCACTATACACTTGTGATGTACAAACATAAATGCAGGTAAAAATAAAATGAAAAAGGTTTTTTGAAAAGTACTAATTATTTCAAACTTCGAAATTTTATTGTAGTGTGGTAATGTAATAAAATTTGTAATTTTATTATAATTTAGACTTTATAATAGAGAATATAGATACAGCCTAAGCAATCACTGAGGCTTTTCTTTAGCTGATTTTTCTTACATAATAAAAGGTGGTCCAGCATTGGGCTTGTTCATACCTGAGTTCAGTTGTATACTATGAAGAAACAACCTGGATGCTATCCTCATATGTCAACTCTCACCATTACGCATGATGGCATTTTACACACGCGTGCTCCGAGTCTGCGAAGGAGTTCAGAGTGGGCAGTATCCCTTGAGGTGGGAACAAAGCATATTGTGGCCATTTTATGGCTGAGAAAAATGAGGTCCGTGGAGGTTCAGTTCACACAGTTGCAAAACAAGAAGCAGAAAATGAAAACCCTCTTAGTCTTGAAGCCCTGGGGGTATTGTTGACCTTTGTAACATGGGGAGAATAATTTCTGAGAGGGTCGTATGAAGGGAGCTTTATGAAGGCGCTAGAAAGATGGAAGATTTGCTGATTTTGGTTCAGTCCTTTACCTAGTTCATTTTTGTGAGGATTTGCTCGTTGATCTGTTTTTGTCTTCTAGAACCATCTTAAGATTGATCCTCAGAAGGCACGATGGGTCTGCCCTTGGTTTCTTAGCATCATTAGTTAGCTTCTCTATGCTTTCCATGAGAATGCCAGCCAACACCCTCCTCCATCTTTATATGGGAGCTTGCTCTAGGCTCCCTGTCCCACACATCCACCTGGTCCTTTCCTGCGTGGGGCCCCTGGCCAGGTGGGGAGTCAGCTAATGTGATTCCACATTTGAAAACCATCAGGCTCTCCATGGGCCATGTTCCCTGGTCTACTGGGATGCGCTGGACATAGCCTTAGGGAGATGGCCATGGAACAGAGTTGGTGGCCTCCCATGTGCTCTTCACCTCAGTGGCCCTGCTGGTGTGCTCAGAGCAGTGGCATCTGGGTGGCCCTGC
>CABHPP010136689.1:0-15262 GCA_902168425.1 Peromyscus attwateri
TGTCCAGACCCTGAGGGCAGCCAGCAGAGTCCTGACCTCTGCCCTGGTCCTTGGAGTGTCCAAGCAGGCGCACCCACCTCTTGTCAGGTTGCGTGGGGCTCGGGGCACCCGAGGTACAGGGTTAGGTCAGCCTCTGATGGGGACACTCGTGCCCCGGGGGAGCTGCCATTCTGGTCTTCTGTAGCTTGTCCTTCTGGCTAAAGGGCAGAGCAAAGGCCTGAAGGGCGCGAAAGGAGGTCGGCACCATGGGTGAGGGCTTGGCCAGGGTCACGGCGAGGCCTGGGAGTCTACTCTTAGAGATTTTAGAATGTCGTTTGTAGGTGGTGAGTTCCAGTTTGGTGGGTGGTGACGAATATTTGAAGAGGAATGCAAGTGGCGTAAAGCGAAAGTGCGTCCCCTGTCCTACGGCTGTGGTCTGTCTAGTGACATGTTTGGTGGCAGGTGTGGGTTTCATTTTATCATGGTCCGGGAGAGTGAGATGAGTCGGGGGCTGTTGTGAACCTGAGTTTGCATGCGGTTGTGGGGCTGGTGAGACAGTGCTGCCCTGGGGGTGAGCTGAGTGGGGCCTTCCAGGGCAGATGGAGCCTGCCTTCTGTCTGGTGCATCAGCTCTGGCGGCAGTGTTGGGACGCTGACACTGTGGGATGTGCTCAGGCAGAGTTTAAACAGGGAGTGCAGAGGAGGGAAGGACCAGCTGGGGTAGAGAATGGAGGGTGAGGAGGGCAGGCTTGAAGGTAGGACTGGGCTGGGCTGAGGAGGCTTGTCTGTTACAAGGAGCATGCCTGGTTGGCTCATGGCAGTGTGTGGTATGCATGCATATGTGTGTATGGGGTTGCACATGTGGGCAGATGGCCGTGCACTCAGATCCACGTGTGTGGAGCCTGCTGTTGGTCCTCTGCACCTCGTTCTGTCTGATGCATGGTCTCAGTCAAACCCAGAGCTCATCGGTATGCCAGCTAGTTTTGGGAGCCAGCTTGCTCTGGAGAGCCCGTCTGTCCCTAGGCTGGAATGACTAGTGTCGAGTCTACCTGGCATTCGGGTGGGTTCTGGGGGTCGGAACTCTGGTCCTCATGCCTGTGCAGTGCAGCAAGTGCGTTTAACCACTAAGCTGTCTTCCTAGTTTCTACGAGGAGGGTTTCTCAGCTGTTAGACATGGCCACGCTCCTGAGGGGCCAGACACTTGGGTACCTTGAGCTTTGCGGACAGAGGAGCCTAAGGCACATACTTCTCCCAGTCCACACACAAGTGAGGATCGGAGCCGGGTCACATGCTCTCTCCACTCCGCCATGGACTCTGAAACTGGGATGGGCCTTTTTGTTTGTTTGTTTGTTTTTCGAGACAGTTTGTCTTTGTAGCCCTGACTGTCCTAGAACTTGCTCTGTAGACCAGGCTGGCCTCAAACTCAGAAATCCGCCTGCCTTTGCCTCCTGAGTGCTGGGATTAAAGGTGTGCGCCACCACCACCTGGCTTAAGTTGGAATTTCTTAATGATTTTTCTATGTCTTGACATGCTCTTTCATTTTCCTTCTCAACCATGTAAAGAGCCGGCTTTGGCCATGGGCCAGAGTCTGCTGACCCATGTCCCAGAGCAAGCTGCTTGGAGAGGAAGGAGGGCTGCTAAGGGAGCTGGAGAGGGCTGCAAAGGGCTGGCAGCCACAGGGAGCATGGAGCTGGGTGGTTGGTGTGGGAAGCTCTCGGGCTGTTTGTTGGTTGATGTCTATTTCTTCATGAGGCCTGAAAGCCTGAAGTGAGGCCTTCAGGATCAGTACATTCAACCTGGGTGGGAGCCTTAAGGTATTTGCACAGCAAAGGTTTGGGATGGGGTAGGGATTGCCAGCACCCACCTCTTGAGGATAGCCCCTAGGACCTGTCCTAGGGTGGAAGTGCTTGGGGACAGGAGCAGACAGCCTCCTGTGGTGTGTGGATCTGCTCTGAAACACTGCGGGCGCAGGTTAGAGAGCCTGCCCTCTTGGCAGAGAGTCAGGAACCACCGTGGAGCCTGTGGACAGTGCCAGCCGGCTGACGGGCGGGCGCATGGTGGCAGGACTGAGGACTGATGAAAGCATGCTGATTGTAGGGCCTGGGGTCTCGGGCCTCCTCTGGGGAGCACACCATTGACCTCCCGCCTTCTGCTGGCCCTGGAGCCTCTCTCGAACTTCATGTGGCCTGTCCCTCCTGTCTTCTTGTTCTCCTCCTGACGCCAAGGGTTCTTGTTCCCTTCCTTGGTTCTGGAGTCTGGACAGATGTTGCCTTCCCTCTTAAGTTCCAGCTGTTCCTGCCAGGGCTGCAGTTCTGCCTGGCAACGAGGCTCTTGTCTGCTTTCTTGGGAGTTCTCCTAGCCTGGGAAACTAGGGAGGATCCCTCTAGAGGCCTGCGCCCTGCTGTCCGTCCTGCAGCACCCAGGGCTTCCTTTCCTTATCAGCCGATGGCTGTTCTGAGGGTGGGGCTACCCTTTGGCCCTCCCTGGACTCTGGCTCCATTCATTTCCCTCCCAGTTTGGCCCCTAAAGGCCTGGGGAGGGGGCACTGTGCTGGGGCCTGGGCCGCAGCCCCATGTCTGTCTGTGGGTTCCCAGCTCTTGGTCTCTGGTCCATCTGTGTCTTAATGTCTTCCTGTCTCCAGCCTCCTCAGCAGCTGTGGGCTCTGGACCACCCCCTGAGGCAGAGCAGGCCTGGCCGCAGAGCAGCGGGGAGGAGGAGCTGCAGCTCCAGCTCGCCCTGGCCATGAGCAAGGAGGAGGCTGACCAGGTATGGGGCGCTGCAGAGGGGAGGGGCCGGCTTCTGTTCTGCCATCTTGTCCTCATGCCTCGCCCGCCTCACTCTCCACCTGCTCTCCCTCTCCCTGCCCCTGCTCTCTCTCTCTTCTGGTGCTTCTTGCCCCTCCACCTCTAGCTCCTTGCTCCCGGGAGGCTGTCCTGCCCTTTGGCAGTCAGGTGCACAGCTGCTTTCTCTGCCCTTCGTCACTGACTGGGGAGAAGCCCTGTCCCTTTCTCTCTTGACTTGGCTCGGCCCTGGCCTGCTGTCCCTTGGTCGGCCTCCCTCTCTGACTGGTGCTCTGGCTCTGGCTTCCCCTGCCCTGCCCCTCATACTTTCTCTCCGCCAGCCCCCGTCCTGCGGCCCCGAGGATGACGTCCAGCTCCAGCTGGCCCTTAGTTTGAGCCGAGAGGAGCACGATAAGGTCAGAGTGGCCTCCCTGCCCCCCCAGGGCTTCCCTTACTCCTTGTCCTCCTGAAGTGCCTCCCTGGACACGGTGTATTCACTCTTGCCCTCAGCTCAGCAACTTTAGCTGTCGAAACCTTGGTCCAAACAGAAGCCAGGGTGGGCACCCAGGACACTGGGTGGATCTGCTGCAGCTGTCTAGGGTACAGGCAGCCCTAAGCAGCCCTGTACCTCAGCAGCAGGCCGGGAGGAGAGGGTCACCTAAGCTGTTTTCACAGACCAGGTCTGGCTTCCCCTTCAGAGCACTGTACCCAGCCCTTCCCTCTCGACCACACCAGCTCCTCCGCCTCCCGCCCACCTGTGACCCAGGTGTCCCATCCACATTCCATACATTGTCCACATCCCATTTTAACTTGTCCATTCTCGTTTTCAGAGTGGGAGAGGGGGTGGTTGGGATGGGGACTTCCAGGCTGGGCCAGCTGCCCTCGCGTGGCTTACGTTCTGAGCCCTGCCTTGTCTGGCTGCTTCTGCCTCCCGTAGGAAGAACGGATCCGTCGTGGGGACGACCTGAGGCTGCAGATGGCAATAGAGGAGAGCAAGAGGGAGACCGGAGGCAAGGAGGAGGTGAGCGCTGCTGTGCTCTGCCCTCTGGGTCACCTGTGCTCAGGGGGGGTCCTGTAAAGGAAGGGCCAAGTCAGAGGCCTGCTCTGCCCCACTGCCTCCCCCGTGGCCCAGGTGGCTGAAGAAAAGAGGGCCTAGAACCATAACCACAGCCTGACCAGCTGAGGCAGGACATGGGGCTCATCTGTCCATGCATACTGTTTTGCCAGATGCCATCCAAAGACCCTGCCTGAGCCTCCCCAGACCAAGGTACAGAAGAGTTGGTCTGCCACGCCTGTGCGCTCAGCCGTGTGGTAGACTCTCTAGATCCCGCTCACGTCTGGTCACGGGCAGTTGTTTTCTCCTGGCTCTGCGTGTAGACAGGGTTAGGCCAGGCAGGCTGTCCGATCTTTCTGTCAGGACTGGCTGCATTTGGGGCTGAGATTGCAGCAGCAGCAGCATCGTAGCTACCCCCCAGTCAGTGTTCTGTCCTGAGTGCCTATAACTCTGCATATCCTGAGCCTAACCTGTTTCCAGGTCGGGGTCATAAAGAGCAGGCTTGTTTCCACGTGATTAGCCAATGAGACTTTTCTTTTTGAGTCACTGTCTCATGTAGCCCAGGCTGGCCTTTAGCTCTGTGTAGCCAGGATGACCCTGGATCTCTGATCCTTGCTTCTCCACCCCCTGAGTGCTGAGATGTATATGCATGTGCTGCCATTGCATGATTTTATGCATGGCTGGGGATTGAACCCAGGGCGTTGTGCACCCTAGACAAGTACTTGGCGAGCTCCAGCCCCAGTTCCAATGTGACCCTTGCCGATGTGGCTTTCTTGATAGGCAGCAGTGTCTGCTCAAGCTGGCCTTAGGCCTGGGAGGTCCTGCATCTATCTGGCTCTGGGAGACTCACTTGTTTCTGCCTCTGCCCTTTACACTCTGAGTGTAAGTGTGGCCACCTGGGGAAGGCCTGGCTGTCCTCTCTCTGAGGCTGTTTGCCTCCTGGGTACTGATGGGAGTGTGTGTGTGTGTGTGTGTGTGTGTGTGTGTGTGTGTGTGTGTGAGAGAGAGAGAGAGAGAGAGAGAGAGCGCGCGCGCGCGCGAGAGCGCATATGTAGGATATCATCTCCACTGTCAGGGGAGGGCTGTGGTTGGCAGCTTTCACGTGCCTGCCCACAGATCACCAGGCATGGCTTCAGTGTCTGCACGTGGACAGGCAGCCATAGGCAGGCGGCACTGCATGGGAGTCACTGCAGGACGGTGACTTGGCATCAGGAGCAATGATGGTCAGGGTGACCTGGTGGGAGCTCAGGGAAGGCGTGCTGTGGGAGAGCTGGGTTAGAGCAGCTTAGAAATCCAACCAGAGCCGGGCAGTGGTGGTGCACACCTTTAATCTCAGCACTCGGGAGGCAGAGGCAGGAGGTCAGCCTGGGATACAGAGTGAGTTCCAGCACAGCCAGGGCTGTTTCACAGAGAAACCCTGTCTTGAAAAACAAAACAAAAAATCAAACCAAGGCACACGGTGGGTGAGGGAAGGCTTGCAGCTCTGCTGGTCTCGGGGAGGAGGGCTTCACCTCTGTCTTCCCTCACGACCCTGTGGTGGTTGTGCAGGGACCAGGCTAGGGCCCTTTGGAGGAAGACCTTTGGGGAGTGGCCGGGTGGGGGGTTGGGAGGATAGACGGTAGGCAGACCTGGGGTTGGGGAGAGGAGGTGCAAGCGCTGGCCTCCTGACTGTCTCTGGTTCTCTCCTCATGTCCCTTTCCTTCTTACCCACAGTCCTCTCTCATGGATCTCGCTGACGTCTTCACGGCCCCAGCCCCTTCCCAGGCCTCCGACCCCTGGGGGGGCCCAGCGTCTGTGGCTACTGGCATCCCTCCAGCTGCTTCTGCTTCAGACCCTTGGGGGGGACCTGCTGTCCCTCCAGCTGCTGATCCTTGGGGTGGCCCAGCCTCCACGCCAGCCTCTGGGGATCCCTGGAGGCCTGCAGCCCCTACAGGGCCCTCTGTTGACCCCTGGGGTGGGACCCCAACTCCTGCAGCTGGAGAGGGGCCCACACCTGACCCCTGGGGAAGCTCTGATGGTGAGCACCATCATCTGCTCTTTGCATCCCCTTGGGCCAGCCATCCCTTCACAAAGGGATGCCCTGGGCACAGTGAGGGTCCTGAGACGGCTAGGGCAGGGAGAGCGGGCGGGGCATCTGTCGGTATGAAGCTGAGGAAGGAGGGCTGCCAAGGGACAAGGGGTGGGGAGGTTGAGGGTGCGTTGAGAACAGGTATGGGGGGCCTGACCCTGACTGGCTAAAGCACGTGTGTGTAGGCAGAAGGCCTGGAAGTGGGGCTGGTCACCCGGGTGGTTTGGACCACCACAGATTGAGAGGCAGCAGCTGCCCGAGCAGGAGGACCACTCACTGATATGCCTCCTTCCTCGTCTAGGTGGGGCCCCCGTCAGTGGACCCCCTTCATCTGACCCCTGGGCACCTGCCCCGGCTTTCTCTGACCCCTGGGGAGGTTCACCTGCCAAGCCCAGCAGCAACGGCACTGCAGGTACTGGCTGCCCTGTGCTGGGCTGGGGCGGCGGTCCGGGTATGAGTGCTGAGTGTATCTGGACCCAGAGGGCGGTCTGGGTGTGAGTGCTGAGTGTATCTGGACCCCGAGGGTGGCGGAGGTTGAGGTCGCGTCCCCAGGCAGGTGCTGAGCGGAACATCTTGGCCCACAGCAGTCGGGGGCTTTGACACAGAGCCTGATGAGTTCTCAGACTTCGACCGACTTCGCACTACCCTGCCAACCTCTGGGAGCAGCACGGGTGAGTCACCCCTCTTCCTGACTCCCCGGGAGCCCCCACACCTGGTTCTTTCTTCTCCCTGCGTTGCACCGGGTGCTTGCTGTACTTGAGGGTGTAGGATACACGTGACAGAGTGAGTCAGCACCAGCCACCCTCTTCACAGAGATGTGTGACTATGGAAATCCCATCCACATACTCCTGTCTGACCTGTGTCTGCCTCTGGGTCATTCACTGAGGGACAGGAACTGGAGAAATGGCATCAGTATGTTGACCCCTGCCTTGTGTTGCTCACTTCTTTCTCCCTGGCTGTCTTCTGCTTAGCCACGAGTCTCTGAGGAGCAGACTAGCACACCCACCTTGACTGACAGCGGTAGGCTGAGTCAGGTCTTGACAGCAGATACCCCAAGTGTGAGCCTGGACCTCCTTGAGTGTCTTACGGAAGCCACTCTGGGGGTGGGGGGGGCTGGTTATCGCTGGTCACTGTTTCTTTTGAGATAACACATTGCTAGGTTACCGAGGCTGTCCTTCAACTTCTGCCTCAGCCCTGGTGTCTGAAATTACAGGTGTGTTGCCCACACTCTGCTTTTTCTTGAACGTGTGATCCTTCTACCTAACCTCCCAAGTGCTGGGATGATCGATAGGCTTGCACCCCGGGCTGGGCTGTGTTTCCTCTATTTAAGCCAGCTTCCATTGGGACGCTGGTTGTGGTGTGGAAGTGTGTTCCCATTTGTTAATTCGCAGGGGAAAAGTCTGCCCTGCATCCTGTCGAGGTCACGAACTGTCCCAGGGTCATGGGTGTCTGCCAGGTTTCTTTTGCACAGTAAAATGTCAAGTGGGTTTTGTAGCTGGAGGATTCCCCTGGGGGAGGTGCCCCTTTGAGACTGCTGGTGTCCCCTAGCAGCCTTCAGAGACTGCACTTCCTGAAACTGTCTGTCACTGTGACTTGTCCTGACATTGATTCTGTCGTCATTCCTTCTACCTGTTCACGACAGTAAGATCCTCATAGTTTTGAGTCCAGGCCCAGCTCAGCCTGCCACGGTGCAACTCTGTCCCTTCCTGAGTCTTCACCCTCACCTCCCCACTCAGAGTGGACCTGCCAGTCCCTCCAAGCACTGTTCTGGCTTCTTCCAGGGGAACTGGAATTGCTCGCAGGAGAGGTGCCCGCCCGCAGCCCTGGAGCCTTTGACATGAGTGGGGTTGGAGAATCTCTGGCTGAGACTGTGGGGAGTCCCCCCCCTGCTGCGACCCCGACTCCCACCCCTCCCACACGGAAGACTCCGGAGTCATTCCTAGGCCCCAATGCAGCCCTCGTGGACCTGGACTCGCTGGTGAGCCGGCCAGGCCCCACACCGCCAGGAGCCAAGGCTTCCAACCCATTCCTGCCAAGCGGTAAGTGTGCAATGTGGGGCTCTGCATCCTTGACCCTCCCTCTGGTCCCTCCAGAGCAGAAGTCTCGAGGAGCAGGCATGTTTCTCTCCACCTGGCTTATATCCCGGACACACAGACACCGGGTAGACAGCACTTGCTGACTGCTTCCTGTGTCTATCATTTCTTCTCTTTGCAGGAGCTCCGGCCACCGGCCCCTCCGTCACCAATCCTTTCCAGCCAGCACCCCCTGCGACGCTCACCCTGAACCAGCTCCGGCTCAGTCCTGTGCCCCCAGTTCCTGGAGCGCCACCTACCTACATTTCTCCTCTTGGTGGAGGCCCTGGCCTGCCTCCTATGATGCCCCCGGGTCCCCCAGCCCCCAACACTAATCCCTTCCTCCTATAATCCAGGATAGGAGGGAGGCCTGGTTCAGCTGGCTTCCCCGATTTCTGTTCCCTGGGAGATCAGTGTTGTGAGTGCATGTGAAATGGGGGACCCTCCCCCCAGTGCCCTTCCCCCTCCTGGGGCCCACTCACACTACACCCTCTTCCCAAGTCCCCAACCCACCTCCTCCTGAGAAAAACTGGACATGGGGGATGGGGAGGGCAGCCGGCCAGAGGAGGACCTTTTCCGTGGCATTAGATGGGGAGGGGCAGCTGGGGTTCCCCCACCCATTCCACCTTCCTCCAAACTCCTGACAACCCCCAATCAGTGTTTGAGCCTCCTCGTTCCCTTGGCACCCCTTGGTGAATCCTTGGTGATGATTTTGGCAACTCCGGGAATAAATGGCAATTCTCATGGGTGTGGCTCCCCCAAATTCCCATCCACTACTCATGTGTCCCTGAGAAGCTCCTCTTCCAGGGCAGACTCAGGGTTGGGACTGAGTTACCTCTTGACATCGTCTGGGAACTAACCTTTCTGAAGCATGGATTCCCTGACTCAGTTCCTGGAGCTGGGGTGAGCTGGGTGAGGGCGGGCAGGGCCTGGGCTGTGGCCCTTGCCAGGAGCACTCAACCTCTGGTGAGTGTCACAGAGCGGTCCCACTTGGGAGCTAATGCGTCCTTGAATGCCAGGCTTCAGAGAGATGCTGTGTCTGGGGTCACATGTTGAAGTCAGATGCTGAGGGTGGTGGTGGTATTAAGTCTTTTTACCAAGAAATCGTAATACTGAACACCTGTCACTGGGTCCTGCACAGGGATTCACCCCAGCACACTCTGGGAGCCTTGTCAGCCTCTGCTGGCTGAACCCAGTGGTCTCTCAGATGGCATCTCTTGTCATGTACTGGACCACATGTGATAACTGTGTCAGTAGGTGGGTGCCCCTGCCAACTTGTATATTCAGATAGGCATTTGCCAACAGGGTCATTCCATGCTTCCTGGACTTTCCGTTACTCCCCAGGTCAGGTCCCGACTGCCGGGTTCTTCTTAACAGTTCCATTGGCTGAAGGCTGGGTGGGAGTTGGGCCAGTGCAGAGGTCAGACCGCTCTTGCTTCTCTTGTGGAGGCTCACGGCGAGACGGATAGCCACATCACCATGACTCTTGTTACCGTGCTGGAGCCTAGAGCAGCACCTAGGCCAGTTAAAGTACTCTAAAAAAGTACCTAGAGAGGATGTACCTGGGAGACTGTAGTCAAGGACATGGTGAGGGCTTTAGAGATGACTCGGGCGGTACCCTGTATATAAGCTGTAGAGCGAAAGTGTCCTCACCCGAGCTATTTGGTTAGGGACCATTGCTGGCTCTGGAGTGGCTCCTGACACCGACAACAGGGAGCACACTGGTCCCCATCTTTTCCCTCTTCTGGGCCAGGGCTGTTGGGAAGGGTGAAGTGGGTGGTGGAAGTGGCTGCCACTCCATAGACAAGGAGGCTGTCCCCAGGGGCACTGACTGGTGCTCCGTCATGGCCAGGTTGGTTTGGTAGATGTTCACCTAGTTGAGCAGTCCACTTGAGTACTCTGGGTGTGCTGGGAGGTGGGCCCAACCACCCTCTGCTCTGGGCCCTGCCTCAGGGGGAGGGGTTCCTAGGGCAGTCCAGTTTTGCTGTGAAGGCAGGAGGGTCCTTTATCTTGTGGGCTGAGTGAATGACTTCACGGTTGGGCGACCACTCAGGTCAGACCCTGTGTCCTGGAGGAAGTGCATTTGGTGATTCTGTGCCTTTGAGTTTTACACCAGTTTCAGTTAATCAAGCACAGGAGGAAGATGGTTCCAGTCCATTCACTGCCCAGCCTGGTGGAGGGTAAGGTTGATGCTCTGTCCACCATCTCTTAAGAAAACCGAAAGCAGCATAGCCTGGAAGCCAGGACTCAACCTTTGCACGTGCCCTTCGCATCTTCCTTTCATCCCTTACAGTCGGAAGCACAAAGCAACACCAAAGAGATTGTGTCTCGTTTATGCCCCTTTCCAGAATGTTCCGGCCGCCAGACTTATCAGGTGCTGCCATTAAAAGACGCCTCTGTGAGGCTCGGCACCTGGGTGTGGAGTGATCCCCATGACTAGATGCGGGATGAGTCAGCTCAGACATCACCGCCTCCTAGTGGTGGGAGGGCTCTTCAGTTACATCATCTCCAGGCAGCATGTTCAGGGGCTGGAGGTCGGGCTCAGTGGAGTACTGTGCAAGCGTGAGTTCAGGCCTAGCACCTACCTGAAAGCAAGATGCAGCCTTGAATCCCATCTGGCTAGCAAGGGGAAGCAGATGGGTGGGCATGGGTATATCCTGGAGGCTCTTGGCTAACCACCACTTAGTAAGCCCCAGGTTTAGAGAGAGATCCTTTCTCAAAAAACGATGGTGGAGGCTGGCGAGGTGGCTCAGTGGGTAAGACACTGTCATGGGAGTGTGAAGACCTGTGTTGAGATGCCTAGAGCTCAGGCATGGAAGTGTGCGTCTGTAGTGTGCTACTGAGAGATGGGACCAGGCAGGAGAATCCATCCCTAGAACGTCCTAGGCTTAGGCCAGCTCATCTCTCAAGGTAGAAGGTAAGGACCAGCATCCAAGGTTGTGTTCTGAGCTCCACCTGTGCCCTTGCATACACCTGTGTGTACATACATGAAGCGGAGGGTGGATGAGGACATCTGATGTTTACTGCCAGCCCCTGCATGCCCAGGCATGTGGATACCCGTACCTGTGTATTATGTAGGCACACAGATTATTTAGTAAGACTGAGCTGTTGCACATTCAGGGGACCCTGTGATTGGGTCTTACACTGGGACCAAGAGATTCAGCTCAACTCTGAATGCAGAGTGGGGCAGGTCACGGAGACAATCAGGTGGGTCTCTGGGTGGAAAATGACTAAGGGAACAGGGTTTGGGGTTGATTTAAAAACATTATTTGTATTTTATGAACATTGGTGTTTTGCCTGCATATATATATCTGGGTAAGGGTGTTGGATCCCCTGGAACAGGAGTTACAGACAGTTGTGAGCTGCCATGTGGGTACTGGGAATTGAACCCCGGTCCTCTGGAAGAGCAGCCAGTGCTCTTAACCACTAAGCAATCTCTCCAGCCCCATGGGGTTGATTTATTGCCTTGTTGAATGGGGACTAGACGTCACTTGGGGTAGGGGTGGGGTGGTTGGCATAAAGAGCCCAGTCATAAAGGGTGAGGGGTTCTTGCTAAACTGAAACTCATGTTCAGGGTTGACCTACATGTTAGGAAGGGGTGTGTGGGTATCTCTCTGACCTGGGTATCTGTGCAGTGGGGCTGGAGTGAACAGATCCCATGGCAGAACTCTCCTGAGTAATAGAGTGGGTGGGAGGGACTCCTAAGTTTTGATCCATAGAGGTGTACGCCTGGGTGGCAGAGTCTGCAGATCTTTGCCTGACAGGATCCTCCCCGGCACTCTGGTTGGCATGGGAGATTGATGGGCTTGGTTTATCAGCCGCCTCACATCTAAGCTCTAGGTGGCTCCCAGGAACTCTGCCACCACACGGCTCCCTGCCATCTTGCGGTGTACCATGGATGGGGTGTGTGGGCTCTCTCCTGCTCTGCTGAAGCAGCTTCTTGGGAACTTCATTTCTGAGACACAGACCCTCCCCCGGCCCTCCCCCGTCTCACTGTGCACAAAACAGGAACCCACATTTCCTGCTAATGGGGTGCTGCTGCTTTTTTTGACCATGGGTTCTTGTAGACAGATTTGCTGGCCCAGGCTTTGGTGGCATTGCACCGCAGTGAATGATCTGGCAGGCCAGCTGGCTGCAGAACTCGCCACCTGGCTCTGAGAAAATCTATAGATTCCTGTAGCTCCTGGTATTTTGCTGAGGTTCTAGGCAGCCACCCCCACCCCAGCAAGTGCCGCCATCCCCTTGGGAATCCTCATTTCCTGTAGGTTTCTGACATACTTTCCACTTAGAAATTGTTCTATTTTCTTTTGGTTCTGGTTGGGGATGTCTTCAGATTTCTGTTTTTATTTTAGGTAGATCTATGTCTTAGTCACAGTGTTTTAATTGGCAAATTGTAAAGAGCACTTTTAAAATTGCTGCTTAAAAGCAAACTTTTTAAAAATGTATCTTGATTGGCTGGACATGGTAGCACATGCCTTTAATCCCAGCACTAGGGAGGCAGAGGCAGGCAGATCTCTGAGTTCCAGGCCAGCCTGGGCTACACAGAGAAACTCTGTCTTGAAAACAAACAAAACAAAAAACCCCCAAAATGTATCTTGATCAATCCACCCCTTCTCTTCCACACAATAGGTACTCCCCAACATGTCCCTCTTCCACCTCGATCTCCTTTTTTTGTTTTTGTTTTTTGTTTAGTCCTACTAAACTTTCAGTTAGGACTGCCTGCTGGGATGCTGACTGCTTATTGCTTGATGTTGTGCAGGTGGCCATGGCTACGGTGAGTTCATGAGCGCAGTGTCCAGAAGACAGCATTTCACGGCACTCCTCCCCAGCTTTCTAGATCTTACATTCTTTCCATTCTGACTCATTGTACATTATTCCCCATGTCCTTGGTGGGGGCGGGGAAGATAGAGATGTCCCATATAGGGCTGAGCAATCAATAGTCACTTATTCTCAACACTTTGACCAATCTGCAGAAAGGCTTTTCTGGCTAAGGTTGAAAGCAAGCCCTAATCTATGGGTATACACATAAATACTCAAAAAGTAGTTTATCGGAACAACAGTGGTGTGCTCCCCTCTAGTTTTTATGATCTCCAGAGGCATGGACTGTAACAGGCTTTCTTTGGGACCACCAACCAGCTCCCAAATCATGACACTGGGATTTATTATGAATGCTTGGCCTTTTTTCTTTTTTTAAACTTTTTTTTAAAGTTTATTTTTATTTTATGTGCATTGGTGTTTTGCGTGCATGTATGTCTGTGTGAATGTGTTGGACAGTTAAGAGCTGCCATATGGGTGCTGGGAACTGAACTCGTGACCTCTGGAAGAGCAGCCAGTGCTCTTAGCCACTGAGCCGTCTCTCCAGCCCTCCCCTTGTCTTGTTCTTGTCCCACTAGCTCTTATAACTTATTTTAACCTGTTTCTCTGTACGTTTTGCCTCGGGCCTTTTTACCTTTGTTTCTGTAAGTCCTACTCTCTGTCTGTCTGGCCCCAGGCATCTCCCTCTCTTCCTTCTTGTTCTCTTCTCTTCCTCTCTAGCCTAGATTCCTCCTACTCCTTATTCTCTCCATCCGCCAGCCATGCCTTTCCCTCTACTCCCAGCTACTGGCCTGTCAGCTTTTTATTAGACCAGTCAGGTACCTTAGGCAGGCAAGGTGAAACAGCAACACATCTTCACATAGTTAAACAACTGCAGCATAAACAAAAGCAACGCACCGTTACACAGTTAAAGCAATATTCCATAACAATGGGCTTTTGACCAGGTTTCTTTCCTCCTTTCCTCCTTTCTTTCTTTCTTTCTTTCTTTCTTTCTTTCTTTCTTTCTTTCTTTCTTTCTTTCTTTCTTTCTTTCTTTCTCTCTCTCTCTCTCTCTCTCTCTCTCTCTCTCTCTCTCTCTCTCTTTCTTTTTTTTTTTTTTTGGTTTTTTGAGACAGGGTTTCTCTGTGCAGCTTTGCGCCTTTCCTGGAACTCGCTTTGTAGACCAGGCTGGCCTCGAACTCACAGAGATCCGCCTGCCTCTGCCTCCCGAGTGCTGGGATTAAAGGTGTGCACCACCACTGCCCGGCTTGACCAGGTTTCTAATCAGAGCAATTACACCCTTCATGCTACTGTCATACACCAGTGGGCACATATTGCCTAGTAACCACTGGCTAATTCTACTGAAAAGTACAAACTGAAGGATACTTCCGGTGGTGGTGGTGCATCTAACTCAGAAATCCAATGCAGGGCCCCTTTATGTGCTGGGCAAGCGCACTACTACTGAACTACTAGGGAATGTTTTCAAGTGCAGTGAACTAGGAGTTTGGTAGAGTACTTGGTTAGCATGCACAAGGTCCTGGGTTCAGTCTCCAGTACCAGAGAGTGACACATTTAATGGGCAGAACTAGAGACAGCGTCAGACCCGGAATAACCTAGCTATTGGCCATGCCTGGTTTCTCCCAGATTTATATTGGACCAACCTTGTTACTCTTGTAGCTCCAGCAGTCCTCCCCTGGAGTATTTTTTTTTAGACTGGTAATTATGTTCCCTAGTGGCCAATTGGGTGTTAACTATTAAGAGCTGTAACTATGGGGTTAGAGAGAGGGCTCAGTTAAGAGCACCTGCTGCTCTTCCAGAGGACTGGGGTTCCAATTCCAGTCCTCTCCTGGCTTCCTTGGCACCAGCATGCAGGAGGTACATAGATACACATGCAGACAAAACACCATAAACATACAACTTAAAAAAAGCTGCAACAACAGTGTATTCATGAGTTAACTACAGCTAACCCCGTGTTGCCAGGCTAGATGGTACACTACTGTAAACGCTGTCTAGAGAGGCAGGAATTCAAGGCCAGCCCAGGTAACTTAGTGAGACTTCCAAAATGAAAGCAAAAAACAAAACAAAACAAAGCAAAAAACCAAGAACAGGATCATAGTTCAGCAATAGAGTCTAGTATGTCTGAGGCCCTAGATTTAATCTCCAGTTCTGACGAAAGAATTTCAAAGGAAGAGGTCAGTAGGGAGGAAGCCAGTGGAGTGACTTGGGAATGTTCTGACTAACCCAGTCAATTATCCAGGACTAGCCTCACCATAACCCGAAGAACTGAACTCCATCTATGTCCAGGGGAGGTGGGCTGATGTCATAGGTGGGTGTGGCCTAAGCCAATGGCCACTGTGTAGGTTTACAATGGAGGTGTGATACTAGGACCACCAGGGACACCAGGGTCTTATTCAGAGTATAAAGTTGTTTTGTTTTGTTTTTTAGACATTAATCTCTCAGCCAGGCTCTCCTGTCTTCACTGGCATAACCATTTTATTTTTTTTTATTTAAAAAAA
>CABHPP010136689.1:15362-33248 GCA_902168425.1 Peromyscus attwateri
AAAAGGGTAAGGCCTCCCATGGGGAGTCAGCAAAGCCTGGTACATTCAGTTGAGCCAGGACCAAGCCCCCCGCCCCCCATGCATCAAGGTGGAGCAAGGCGTCCTACCATAGGTAATGGGCTCCAGAAAGCCAGCTCATGCACCAGGGATAGATTCTGATCCCACTGCCAGGGGCCCCTCAAACAGACCCAGCTACACAACTGTCTCCCGCATGCAGAGGGTCTAGTCTGGTCCCATACAGGTTCCACAGCTGTTGGTCTGAAGTTTGTGAGTTCCTACAAGCTTGGTTCAGCTGTCTCTGTAGGTTTCTCCATCATGCTCTGACTCCTTGCTCAGAGAATCCCTCTTCTTTCTCTTTGACTGGACTCCTGGAGCTCAGCCTGGCGCTGGGCTGTGGGTCTCTGCCTCTACTTCCATCCGTTACTGGACGAAGACTCTAAGATGACAGGAAAAATTGGTTTAACTTTACTTTGTGTGTGTGTGTGTGTGTGTGTGTGTCTGTCAGTGTGTGTCAGTGTGTGTCAGTGTGCGTGCGCTCTGGTGACCAGAGGGCCATTTCTGGAGCTGCTTCTGGCCTTCCTCCTTGTTGAGTCAGTCTCTTGTTTCTGCCGCTGTGCACTCCAGACTAGCTGGTCCGAGGCCTCTGAAGTGATTCTCCCGTCTCTACAGCTCAGTAGGATTGCTGGAATTACATATGTGCCCCACTGGATCAAGCTTTTTTACATGGGTCCTGACTATCAAACTCAGGTTGTCAGGCCATCTCCCTGACCCTGAACTCTTTCCCTGTATGTCTCTGATTCCATTTCCTTTAGAAGAAGAAGGTGATAAAATGTCCCAAGGCACCTGAATCTAGTTAGGTCACAGGCTGCCACATTTGCCTCATGAAAAAGCTAGGGGCACTATTTATTCTGCACTGTAGTCCCCTCCCCCCCACTTTTTTCTTCATATCTAAGAAAAACTTTTTTGGGGGTTTTGTTTTAGGTTGTGGTTTTTCGAGACAAGGTTTCTCTGTGTAGTCCTGACTGTCCTGGAACTCACTCTGTAGACTAAGCTGGCCTTGAATTCACAGATCTGCCTGCCTCTGGCTCCTATAAAGAATTGGTGAGTCCAGAAGTCTCTGGAAAAATCAACACGGGGGTCCTTATAAAGGTATTTCTGGGCCAGGGAGAGCTACCAAACCAAAACTACCAGAAAATAAAACAAAAACTAATTATTTGCAGGAGCTAAACTTTAACTAGAGTTGCTATTAGACCCTGGGAGGCAACCAAGGGCAGGAGCGATAGCTATATTTTGGGAGACACCATCTCTCTGCTGTCCTGGCACTCATCTTGTGGGCCATCACCTGTGTCCTTCGCAGAGCTCCGCTCTCCCGTGGTCTCCTTTCATTTGCTGGTTTCTGCAGTTGCTCCTCGTTGTATGTATACTTACATCTAAAGCTTCAGATCCACAACTGAGAGAAAGTGGCATCATTTGTCCTGGGTATTAGTCCCTCAGCGTACCGGGCTCATTCCTACTGAATCTCAGGAAATTTAAACCTCAGCAGTTACTGCTTTGGATTGAGTTTTGGCTTTTTTTTGTGCAGCAGGGGGCGCCAGAGATCATGACGGTTCAGGGGCTGGCACAGGCAGGGGTTTGTTGGGAAACCGCAGGGACCCAGGATAAGCGCCTTCTGAGTCACATACTCAGACAGGAACTCACTTTGCTGACGCGCCTTTCCTCTGCCTCCTGTTGTCACACTGCATCCTACAGTCTTGTCCACTCTGCTCCAAGCCGGACACGTGCATGCTGGGCCTTACCCTAGTCTTACTCTTCCATCCCCTCTGTCTCATCCTGATAGACACATGAGGTAGAGCATTCTCTCAACACATATATGAGCACTCACCATAGCAGACTGAATCTAGTCCTCCCCCAAAGCCAATATTGAATCCAGTATTGAAGTCCGAATCCTCAGTGCCTCAGGGCATGGATGTATTTGGAGACAGGATGATTAAGGGGACACCAGGCTGTTACAGTGTGTTCTAATCCTTTAGGTGACGTATCCTCATTAAAAGACATCATGGGGGGTTGGAGATTTAGCTCAGTGGTTGAGTGATAGCTCTGGAAAAAATAAAAGACATCAGGACACTATTGGGGGATGAGGGGAGCCAATAGGAGCAGAGACAAGGGGTTGCGGTAACGGATTGAAGAAGGGGAATCAACAAAAAGTATATGTGGAAATGTCTTAATGAGGGCCAGATCTATGGTATGGCAGGTTAAAGTACTTGCTGTAAGCCTGATGACCTGAGCTTGGTCCCCAGAACCCACATGGTGGAAGGAGAGAACTTACAGGTTGTCTGCAGACCTCCAAATGTTCATTGTAGCACACACATGTGTGCAGTGTGTAAGCACACCCACTTAAAACAAACTAAAAAGCTAAAAAAAAAATGTGGGGGTGAGAGACTTGGCTCAGCAGTTCAGGGACATTTGTAGAAGACTGGAGTTCAAGTCCCAGGACCCATGTCAGGTGGCTCACTGTAACAGTCCTGGCTGGCCTGGAACTCGATGTGTAGACCAGACTGACCTCCAGCTTGAGATCTGCCTGCCTGTGTCTCCCAAGTGTTGGGATTAAAGGTGAGCTACCATCCCTGGGCTCATTTGTAACTCGAATTCCAGGGAATCTGATGTTCTTTTCTGGTCTCTGTGGCTCTTGCACATACACAAATAAAAATGAAAAATCTTTTTAAAAAGCCATAATGAGCCAGGTGGTGGTAGTGGTCTCCCTTAATCCTAGCACTTGGGAGGCAGAGGCAGGTGGATCTCTGTGAGTTCAAGGCCAGCCTGGCCCATAGAGCAAGTTCCAGGACAGCCAGGGCTACACAGACAAACCCTGTCTCGAAAAGCCAAAAAGAAAGTCATAATGAAACTCATTGCTTTGTATGCTAATTAAACTCACAAATATATAAATATCTATATATAAAGTAATATACATATATAAAGAGGAGGAAGAGGAGGGGAGGAGAGGATGTAGAAGAAGAAAAGGGAAAAGAGAGATCAGGACACAGGCCAACAGAGGGAAGACCATAGGGCACAAGATGCCAGCCACAAACAAACTAAAGAAAGGCCTCAGGAGAAACCAGCCTTGACATGTGACTGAACTTTCAGCCTCCACAACTGTGAGAAAATACATCTGTGCTGTTTAAGCCACCTGATCAGTGGGACTTTGTTACAGCAAATGGATACTGTTACCCTCATTGTCCATAGTTGTGTATGCATTTACACACTCACATACCTCACTCTCCATCACTCACCTCAGTCTTGCCCCTCTCCCGAGCCTTCGGAGTATCATCAACCTTATCCTGCTTTTTGGTGGCCTGTCAGTGGGTAAAAGCACTTGCTGCCACACCTGACAACCTGAGTTCGATTTGGGATCTACATGGTAGAAGGAGAAAACTGACTCCCAAAGGTGTTCTCTGACCTCCACATGCTTACTGTGACAGGTTCCCCTTCCCACTGAAAAACAAAAAAACAAAACAAAGTCAAGTGGAAATCATGGGGCTAGAAAGTAGATGTCATGAAATGAAAAATTCCATCACATTTGTGTGTGTGTGTGTGTGTGTGTGTGTGTGTGTGTGTGTGTGTGTAATTCAAAGGCACTTTGAGGGGATTGGTTTTTTTCTACCATGTGGGACCCAGGGATCAAACTCAGGTAACCAGGCTTGGAAACAAACACCTTTACCTGCTGAGCCATCTTGCTGGCCCTCTTTAAATTTTGTTAAGACAAGGTCTCTCTATGTAGTCCTAGCTGTCCAGGAACTCACTATGTAGACCAGGCTGGCCTCAAACTCACAGATCCACCTGCCTCTGCCTCCTGAGTGCTGGGATAAAAAGCATAGTCCACAAGATTGACCCCCTAGGGTAGCCTAGGCTGGTCTCTCTATGTTGCCAAAGATGACTTTGCAATTCTGATTCTTCCGCCTCCACCTCCCAAGTTCTGTGATTATAGGTGTGTACTACTATGTTTGGTTAATTTCTTTTCTTTCCTTCCCTCCTTCCCTCCTTCCCTCCTTCCTTCCTTCCTTCCTTCCTTCCTTCCTTCCTTCCTTCCTTCCTTCCCTCCCGCCCCCCTCTCTCTCCCCTTATTTTTGTAGTGCGGGGATTTGAACTGAGGACCTGCCAAATGCTAGGCAAATGCTACACCACAGAACTGTATACCCAGCCCTGCCCTCCCTTTTTATTTGGGACTGAGGATTGAACATAGGGTCTCATGCTTACTAGGTCATTTAGTTAGGGTTTCTATTGCTGTGAAGAAACACCATGACCACAACAGCTCTTATAAAGGAAAACATTTAGTTGGGGCTGACTAACAGTTTCAGAGGTTCAGTCCGTTATCATGGTGGGAAGCATGGTAGCAGATAGGCAGACATGGTGCTGGAGAAGGAGCTGAGAGTTCTACATTTTGATCTGCAGGCAGCAGGAGGAGGCTGTGTAGCTTGAACATAGATGAGACCTCAGATCCTGCCCCCACAGTGACACACTTCCTCCATCAAGGCCACACCTCCCAATAATGCCATTCCCTGTGGGCCAAGCATTCAAACATGAGTCTATGGCGGCCATACTTATTCAACCACCACACTAGGCAAGTGCTCTTTCACTGAACTACGTTTCTAACCCTCTTTTTCTTTTGAGACAGGGTCTCACTAAGTTGCCCACACTGGCCTTGAACTCACTCCTGGCTAATCTTTCCTGGTGCTGGAGTTATAGACACGAGTCCCTGTTTTTGCCCATTTTGTGTTTTGCTCTCATCATACTCATGCTACCTCTCCGTTATTTATTTAGGCTGAATTACTATGTTTAAGATTGATATTTTTTATTGTTTGGTTTTTCGAGACAGGGTTTCTCTGTGTAGCCCTGGCTGTCCTGAAACTTGCTTTGTAGACCAGGCTGACAGAAATCCACCTGCCTCTGCCTCCCGAGTGCTGGGTTTAAAGGTGTGTGTCACCACTGCCTGGCAAGATTGATGTCATTTTTGTTTATGTCTATGTGTGGTATGTTTGTGTAAGCGTGTGCACATGTGTGCAAGTGTGTATGGAGGCCAGAAGAGGGCACTGGATCCCCTAGAGCAGGAGCTACAGGCAGTTGTGAGCCGCCTGATGTGAGTACTGGAAACTGAACTTGAGGCCTCTGGAAGAGCAGCAAGTGCTCTTAACCACAGAGCCGTCATCCCTCATCTCCCCCACCACCCCTTCTCTTTTATGTGGGCTGTGGGGATTTAACTCAAGTCCTCATGCCTGGCAAGCATATAACCCATTGAGGTAGCTCTCTCTCCAGCCCCTAGAGTGCATCATATAAATGTAAAAATTAGCGTTTTTAATAACAACATATCTCTACCCCAGTGGATATTAAATGTGTATGTGAGATAAATTTGTGATGTTAAAAGTTATTGGGTACAACAGCATATCTAAACATTTCTCTTTTTTTACTGTTGATATATAGGTCTTATTTTCTTGTCCTTTAGAAAATCAATCAGCCTGCTTGGTCAAATCTGAAATTTTAATTTAGTTTTTATTCCACAAAGCAGTACATTATTATAGCAAGTAAAAAGGAAGACATTCCAAGTTTATCTAAAAGTTCACAATATATGAATGGGAACAGAAATTTAAACAAATTCCAAGCAAAACAATCATAATAATATTTTATATTAAAAATGCAATTTCCCCTAACTAATTAAGATTCATGATGCCCTCCATATATTTCTGCAATGCTTTCGTGCCCTGTGTATACCAAACACAAAAATTCTTAGCCATAGTTAGGAGTACACAGCAATTTCCCGTAGAAGATTTTGTATTCAAGGATTATTTTCCTTGTTAGGGGTTAATTGGAGGCCCAAAAATGCCTGGATTCGTCACAGGACAGATAGTGAGGGTTTCTTCTTGATCATCTGGATACGAATTTGCTGGAATAAAGAGTGGGCGATATGCATCCGATTCAGAAATTTCAAAGAATGTAAAGATGTGGGAACCATCGCTAAGGTCCCAAAAGGAAACGCTCTTTTTTTGTAGGTCAAGGAAAATCCCAACTCTGTGCAACCGAGGGTTCACGGTGAGCGCAGTCAAGGGTTCAGTGCTGGCCGCATAGACGTCTCCCTCTCTCACACCCACAGTCCAGAATCCCTCTTTGTCCGACAGGGGAACAGGATCTTGTCGATTAACTGACTCTTTGCAAACGCCGATATCCCACTCTTTGCTGGTTCCCACCACTACCTCCCAGTAATGGCGGCCGGAAGTGAACCGTGAGGAGCCCAGGACGCAGGTGGAGATCTGGAATCTCTCTGCACATTCTTTCCGGTCCTGCTTCTTAGATCCAAAGTAGACACTCCTTAGGTCATCAGAGATGATGAGTTTGTTGTGGGCTGTGTCCACATCAAAGGTCATGTTTACTGTGTAGAGAAAATCCAGTAGTTCAGCAAAGATAAGCAACATGGACTCTGTCCTTCATATTTATTGTTGAGGCCCATATATCTCACTTTTATTTAATTCTACTCTTTTTTTAAATCACATTTTATGGAAAATTTCAAGATCTTCCTAGTTAGGTGACGTTTTATGTGTAGCATGAAAGCAGTTACCACAAAATGTTTTTCTAAATCACAGTTGGAAATGTCTATAGTGTTGAGTATTTGACTTATGTAATATTTAATTTGTTTAATTAACATTTGAAGGGTAGAAGATACAATACTCACTGTAGAGTAGCAAAATACTAATCTTTTCTTTGCAGTCATCTATTTGATTGGATTCTTTAAAAATTTTGTTTTACATTATTTATGTATGTGTATGTGCACCAGAGTTATGTATGTGGAGGTCAGAGGACAACTTGAAGGAGCTGGTTTTCTCCTTCTACCAGGTGGGTCCTGGGGAATCAAACTCAGGCTGTCAGGCTTGACACAAGAGCTTTTATCTGCTGAGCCACCTCACCAGCCCTGGGAGTTGCATTCTAGACATGTTTTTTTCTTAGAGTTCTAAAAAAATAAAGATGTCTGGGGAGATAGGTCTGCTGAAAAAGTGCTTGCCTTGTAAGCCTGAGTGAGGACTTGAATTCAAGTCCCAGAACTCACATAAAAAATGCTAGGGGTGGTGGTTGGTGCATACTTATAATCCAAGTGCTAGATAGGGGGAGACAGGCAGATCTCTGGGCTTGCCGGCCTAAGCTAGTCAGTGAGAGACTCTGTCCCCACCAAAAAAAGTGCATGGCAGCTAAGGAATGACATTCAAGGCTGTCCTCTGGCTTCCACATGCCCATGAATACATACATACATACAAACACACAGAAAACAAAGAGTTATTGCTTCAAGTCCTGAGTAGGGGAGGGGCAAGTTAATTTTGGAGAAGTCAAGATACAGGAAGGTATTGTAAAATGAATGAAAAAATTTTCTTAATAATAATAATAACAACAACAACAACCCCCCCCCCCCAAAAAAAAAGATACAGGAAGGAACTTCCAAGGTCATGAATGTGCATGGTAGAGGCTGGCCTGGAACTCATTCTATAGACCAGGCTAGCCTTGGACACACAGAGGTCCACCCGACTCTGCGTCCTAAGTGCTGGGATTAAGGACAAGCACTTGGTATATAGGTTGGGTTCCCGGCAACAGTTCAGACCAGAAGTTGTATGGTGCCATGGTTTAAATCCTGAGTGTGTTCCCTAAGGGAAACACATGGGTTCAGAGGGGCAGGGAATCTTGGAAAAGAGTGGCTTGTTGGCCTTCCCAGTAGCCCCTACATATCAGGACCTAGGGTATGCTTATCCCAGTGAAGTGAGATTGAAGCCGATATAAACCTCCGAGCCCTGGACTACAACTCAGGTGTTTCACCTGGCTCTTCTCCTAGTTTGCTTTCGCTGTCAGCTTGGCAGAGCCTACAACTGCCTGAAAAGTGAGTCTCTGTGGAGGAGCTGTCCAGGCCAGATAAGCCAGTGGGTGTGTCTGGGGGGGGGCTGTCTAAATGTTAATTGATGTAGAAGGGCACATATGTGGGCAGGTAGTCCTGGGGTATGTAAGGGAGTTAGGTAAGCATTCGGAAGACCATCCTGCCAGAGGCAAGTTAGCAAGCCGTCTTCCTCCATTATTTCTGTCCAAATGCTTTCTTGAGTTCCGGCCTTGACTTCCCTCAGTGATGGACTGTGACCTGGAAGTGTAAGTCAAATAAACCTTTCCTTCCCCAAGTTGCTTTTGGTCAAGTGTTTTGTTATAGCAACAGGCTGTTACTAAGACAGCCTCCTAATTACGTGGCTCAGTGGAAAAGTCTATACTGTTTACTAATTGGAAGTTATTAGGGAGTTATTAAGGACAAAGAATATTCTGGAACATATTTTTCAGCATCTTTTTTTGTTGTTTTTGGTTGTGTGTGTGTGTGTGTGTGTGTGTGTGTGTGTGTTTGAGACAGGGTTTCTGTGTGTAACAGCTCTGGCTGTTCTGGAACTCACCTTGTAGACCAGGATGGCCTTGAACTCACAGAGATCTGTCTGCCTTTGCCTCCGAAGCTCTGGGATTAAAGGTGTGCGCCACCACCAGCTGGCTTGCATTTGATTGTCTTCAATACAAGTTCATACGGGAGCAAGAACTGAACAGTTGGGGCTGGGTGTGGTGGTGCATGTCCTTAATTCCAGCACTCAGAGGCAGAAGCAGATGGATCTTCATGAGTTCCAGGGCAGCTGAGGCGACACAGTGAGACCCAGTCTCAACAACAATCCAAAACAAAGTAAGTAACTAGAAAGTACACAGTGGATATGTAGATGGAGTTATGCACAAAAGCACAGCCACTAGGAACAAAGAGAATGAGAGAGGACTGTGCACATTTCAATAAGCCTAGGGTTCAGGAATCCAGTAGTAAGTCTAGACTGGCCTCCCGACTTCAGCCCATTATACACACCACTGGGCTATGATAATCCATTTTCGTTGCATACCTTTCTCGAAGACATATCATAACAGCAATGCAGAATAAATGTGATAACAGGAGATGGTGAGATGGCTTGGTGAGTAAAGGCCCTTGCCTTGAAAGCCTGGCGACCCGGGTTTGATTCCCAGAACATACAAACACACACAAAGAGGAGAGGAGAGAAAGGATGCCACAAAGTGATTGAGTCCTCTGACACCCCCCCCCCACAGGAGTGGATAAAATATTTAAGCATGATATAAAACTGAGCACACCAATTATGCAGAGCTAACTTGTGATGTGGACCCAGGCATTGTTTTTTGCAGCACTGGAGTAGAGAGCACATGGTGCAGACGTCAGGTCTGGAGTCCCTAAATCTCCTCAAACAATCATCAGCCGGCTTTCGCCACTCACGTGGGGGCCCTGAGCGCCAGGATGATTTAATCCATCACAATGGTTGCCTAAGCTCTCTGTACATCACAATCACCTGGGGACTTTTGAACACTTCAGATCCCGGGTCTCGCTGTCAGACAGG
Source organism: Peromyscus attwateri (assembly GCA_902168425.1). Classification (NCBI taxonomy): domain Eukaryota; kingdom Metazoa; phylum Chordata; class Mammalia; order Rodentia; family Cricetidae; genus Peromyscus; species Peromyscus attwateri. The sequence goes on from CABHPP010136689.1 coordinate 24,800, forward strand.
GGCCATATTTCCTGACTTGGGTTTTTGCTAATCCACATGTGGATTGTGAGTCAGCAGTATCAGCGCTGCTCAGATTGTGTCTGAATCAACAATCTCAGGAAAACCTGGTGCTACAGAATCAAAAATTTACCTCGAACTGGACTGTCAGGTAACTTACACATGATCGAATATGAAAAGCTAACTTCTGGGCTGGTGTTGTCAAAAGGGACTCAAGGTGCACACACATTTTAGATTTTTCTCGTAAATACATCAAAACTACTACGAGGGCTGGCAACCCGCACGGCTTGGCAAGTAAAATCTTGCTTGCCTTGTAAGCTGGATATTCTGAGTTCAAGCTCAGGGACCCTCATGGCAGAAGGGGAGACTTGGCTCTCTCACAAGTTGTCCTCTGACCTCCACAGGCACAATCTGCGCGGCATCCGTGCACCCACAGACACACGCGATAAATTTAATTGAAAATAAACTAAAAAGCAACACGATCAATTAGTATTGTGATTATAGAATCACATTATTATTATACTGGCCTCATTTCAAATGTTCAACAACTACCAGTAGCTACCATACTGGATAGTAGAGGGCTAGGGCATGATCTAAATATTGTATGTCCTTAAAATTTTCCAGGAGGGCCCGGGAGGCGGTGGTGCACACCTTTAATCTCAGCACTCTGGAGCCAGAGGCAGGTGGATCTCTGTGAGTTCGAGGCCAGCCTGGTCTACAGAGTGAGTTCCAAGATAGACAGTACTGTTGCTCTTTTGGAGGACCCAGATTTAGTTTTGGCATCTCACAACCACCTGCAACTCCAGTTTCAGGGGATCCAATGCCCTCTCTGGCCCCATGCACACCCAGGTATGCATGTGGTGAACAGATATACATACATGCAGGAAAACACTCATAAATACATATAAAAAACTTGTAGGTGGGTGGGGTGTGATAGTGCACACTATTTATTCTCAACGCTTGGGAGCAGAGGCAGAAAAATTTCCCACTTAGTTTTAATCTATACTCAGAGAAGTGGGAATTGCTGTGTTTTGGGCTTTAGCTAATGTTCAAAACTTAACAGGGAGATGTTGGAAAGTTGATTTCTCCAGAGTGCCTTATGGATCTGGAAAGGTTTGTAAGAGTTCTTACCTTGAAATATCTTCATCCTGGGGTTCATTTTTAGAATATGATTCAGCTGTGGCTCTAGCGCTTTTATCTTGGCAGTCAGGCGACCCAGCTGCAAAGCAGGTAGGATGTCTTCCTTCAAAGAGACAACAGAGCAATTGGGGCACAGGATCCCCCCCGTCTTGGGACTCTTCTCTAGTGAGTCAACGCACTGGAGGCAGCAGATGTATCCGCATTTCAAATACACCGGTCTTTCCAGATAACGTGCGCAGAAGGGACAAGCACTGCTCTCTTTGAAGAAATGAGCCATGGCCGGCACCTGAAGGGAAAGACATATATGATATGGGCGTTTTCATGAGTTGAGTGACTGCTAGATCTTGAGAGACTGCCATCTTTTCACGCACAGGGATGACACAGGACTGTCACAGTCATTAGTAATAGGTTCTAAAGACAAAAAAACCAAAAACACAGATATAACTGACTTACACCTTTGAACTTCTAATCATTGAAATGGTAGCCAGAAAGAAAGACAGACAGGATTCCTCTCTGAGCTTTCAGTTGAAAGGGGTGAAAAGGTCTGTATCTAGATTGCCCAGTGTGGCAGTCATGGAGTACCTGAAAAGGGGTGTATCTGTCTTTAGTATTTTAATGTTGACTTGTGTGTGTATATGTGTGGGGAGGTGTGTGCGCCACGGTGTGTGTGTGCCGTGGTGCGTGTGTGAAAGGCAAATGACAACATGCAGAGTCAGCTTTCTCCCTCCACCCTGTGGGGCCTGGGGACCGAGCTCCGGTTGTTGGGCTTGGCGGCAAGTCCATTACCCACGGAGCCATCTCACTGGTCCTGTGGGGGCTCATCTGAATTGCAACGTGCTGTGAGTAAAAAATACACACTCAGTTTGAAAGATATGAGAAAAAGAACACAAGCTGTTTCACTAACATTGTTAAACTAATGACACATTGTAGTATATATATATACACATTGAGATTTACTTTTATTATTTTTACTTATGTATAGTTGTATGTATCTACATGTGGGTATGTGTGTAGCATGAATCTTAACAGGTCTTATTAATAAAAACAAATCCGGAGCCAGGTATTGGGGTGAATGCTGGAAGATCAGAGAATCAGAACAAGCCACAGCTACCTCACCTCACCAGTTTCTCAGCTGGTCTTGTTTCCTCGGACTGGAAGCCTTTGAGTCCTCATCCAGAGTGAATCTCAGCTGAACTGCTGCTAGAAGCCTGAAAGCTTAACCAGCCAAATACTTCTAGTTTCTGGTCCTCACGCCTTATATATCTTTCCTTTCTACCATCACTCCCTGGGATTAAAGGCTCACTTTCTGGGATTAAAGGCGTGTGTCAGCCTTTTCCAGTGTGGCCTTGAACTCACAGAGATCCAGAGGGATTTCTGCCTCTGGAATGCTAGGATTAAAGGTGTGAGTGCCACCATTTTCTAGCCTTTGTATCTAGTGGCTGTTCTGTCTCTGACCCCAGATAAGCTTATTAGGGTGCACAATATTTTGGGGAACACAATACCACCACATATGTGCACATGAGTGCTGGTGCCCATGGAGGCCAGAGGTGTCAGATTCCCTGGAACTGGAGTTACAGATAGTTGTGAGCTACCATGTGGTTGCTGGGAATCAAATCTAGTTCCTCTGTAAGAGCAGCCAGTGCTCTTAACCTCTGAGCTAGCTCTCCAATTCCTTAATTTTGATATTGAAATAAATTGAGATAAGTTATTTTACTTTCTCTACCTTAATAATTAGGAAGTGTGTTATTACGTAGGTGGGTCCTGTTCTGTTTCTGTCAGATGGTGCTAGCCTTGACCCAGGAACTTTCCAACTCCTTTGTCCCTCCTGGATATTGAATGAGCCAATGGGACGATACATCTCCCACCGTGTACAGTTGGTTAAGCACTGGTTAGACTCAAGAGAATGAAGACTTCTTCACTTCTCCAGGCTGGGTGTTGAAAGGCTCTGTCCCTCTCTTGGCTGCTTGAGTAGGGAACTCTGTGACCCTACATGAACTCACCGTCTGGCATGATTGGACTCACCTCTTCTCGGCTCCTCTCTCTTTGGCTCCCAGCTGAATTCTCGAGTGGTACCCACCTCCAAGGGCTTTTTATGGGTGATGCTACCTCCTCTCTCACTCCCCACCTGTCTCTTCTTAATCCAATCAGATTCAGATTTAAAATTTGGCTCAAGTGAGATTTTTAGACAATGAAATACACTTTACTTAAAAAATAATGTTCTGTCATGTTCTCTCCGCTTTAGATGACTGATGGGTGGATTGAAATTCAAGGATGAGAATATAAAACTGGGAGGTGGAGGGAACTAGAGAGAGGGGCAGAAGAGGCTTAGATTACATTTAGTTGTTCATTTAATCATTTCCACAATAATCACTTGCTGGTGTGTGCTGAGTACTTAAAAAAAAAAAACACCAAAAAACCAAACCAAACCAAAACAAAACAAAAAAGCAAATACAGCCGGCGGTGGTGGCGCACACCTTTAATCCCAGTCCTCGGGTGGCAGAGGCAGACGGATCTCTGAGTTTGAGGTCAGCCTATTCTACAGAGTGAGTTCCAGGACAGCCAGGGCTACACAGAGAAACCTTGTCTTGAAAAACCAACGAACCAAAACCCCAAAACAATAACAACCCCCTCCCCCCAAACCCCATCAAATACAATTACATCTATTTGAAATAATATTTTTACATTTATTGATCGATTTACTTGTGTATGGAGTAAATCAATCAATAAATATAAAAATATTATTTTCATGGATGTGGAGGCTGGGGGACCACTTTTGGACAGTGGTTCTCTCTTTCTTGTCCTGTGGGTCCTGGGATGGAACCCAGCCTGTCAGACTTGATGACAGTCTTGTCCATATAGCTCTGACTGGCTCCCAACTGAAGATCCTCCTGCACCAGGCTCCCCAAGGTTGGGATTTCAGGTATTTGCCACCCAGCCCAGCCTCAAGTACAATTTCTAAAAACCCTTGGCATCTCTGAAGTAATAATACTGTTCTCAGTGCTGGGGAAAAATCCCCAGATCTCGTGCATGTCAGGCCAGTGTTCTATTGCTGGGCTATACCCAACTTTGACCAAACGGTGTCCTTTTGTGTGGGACTGAGCTGATGACTGGTAGGTTCTTGGCAGCTTCAGAATAGGGGCTGTTCATGGGAGAGAGCAGTGCAGGATCAGCGGATTGGCACTTTCCAGGTCCACCATTCAATTTCTGGGAGTGGGGAGGGGGAGGGGGGACTGGTCAACAATGTCCGCTTTACTCCCTAATTCCTGAGTCAGTAAGTCACAGACAAAGCCAAATCGAAAGAGTTCCGCCGGGAACGGGTGTGGTGATGTGTGTTCGAGATCTCGGCACTTGGGAGGCGAAGGCCTGTGTAGGGAGTTTGAGGCCATCCTGGACTACATGAGACCCTCCTTCAGAAAAACGAAACCAACCGACTCACTAACCAATCAACTAGCCAAAGAAACAAGCAAAACAAATGAGAGGGGTCAATGACTTTCTGGATAGTGAGGAAATGGATGTTACCGGGGAGTAGGGTGCCTGGAGACAGCATGGATGCTCCCCTGCTTGTCTACAGATCGCTCTATACATCTCTTTATCCGAATCTCCTTTTGCATCCTTGGTAATAAACCAGTGAGTGTGATTATCTCTGAAAGTTATATGAGTCACCTGAGCAAAGTTTTTTTTTTCAACCATAGGAGGAGATGGTGGGATCCTTGATTTTTAGCCTAGCTGAAATAACCTGTGGCTTGAGATGGGCATTTCCAGTGGGGACAGGGGAGGTGGAGGCAAGGAGGATGTGTTCAAGGTCACCCTCGAGTCTTGGGGGCTGACTCCTTGCTCCAGAGCAGCTGTGTCCCATGGGAAAGGGAGACAAAATGATCCCCCCCACCCCCGTGATTTCTTTCTCTCTCAACTCTTAGTGTGGAGGGGTCCACCTCCCTACAATCACTGCAGGTCTAGCCTGGAGCTATTCAGCCGAACCTTGGTATTAGAAACCAGCAGCAAAGCTGGCAAATGGACCTGATGTGTGAATGTTTTCCAGAGAGATCAGAGAGAAGGGTCACAGACAACCCTCCCCACGGGGCCCCTTCTGCAGTGAATTCTTGGTGCTGAAGACAAATTTATCCCCATTTTGGGTACAGTTTTTTTTTTTTTTTTTCCAAAATTGACTGAACAGAGGCGATAGCTGAGATGAATAGATTCAATGTCAGGGTGATTTCTTTTCACAAGGTAAATGAACTCCTAAGAGTTGGATGAAAACAGACAACCTCGACCTTCACAGAGTAATCTTGTCCTCACTGTCACCGGAACAAGATAATAAGAACAGAACCCACAAGTGGGTGGGTGATTATCTCTGGAGATTTGAAATCAACCAAAGGTGCGACTTGGTGGGCCTCCCAGATCCTCCTTTTTTGGAGACAGGGTTGTGGTGGTATTGTGTTCCCCAAAATATTGTGTACTCTAATAAATTTATCTGGCGTCAGAGAACAGACAGCCACTAAATACAGAGGCTAGAAAATGGTGGCACTCACGCCTTTAATCCTAGCATTCCAGAGATAGAAATCCATCTCGATATCTGTGAGTTCAAGGCCACATTGGAAACAGCCAAGCATGGTGACTCACGCCTTTAATCCCAGAAAGCCAGCCTTTAATCCCAGGGAGTGGTGGTAGAAAGCAGAAAGGTATATAAGGCGTGAGGACCAGAAACTAGAAGCATTTTGGCTGGTTAAGCTTTCAGGCTTCTAGCAACACAATTCAGGTGAGACCCATTCTGGATGAGGACTCAGAGGCCTCCAGTCTGAGGAAACAAGACCAGCTGAGGATCCGGCAAGGTGAGGTAGCTGTGGCTTGTTCTGCTTCTCTGACCTTCCAGCATTTACCCCAATACCTGGCTCCGGATTTGATTTTATTAATAAGACCATCTAAGATTTCTGCTACGCAGGGTTTCCAGATGTAGTCGACCAGGTTGATCTTGAATTGCTGAGCTAAAGTCACCCTTTGCCTCGGCTTGCTGAGGGAGGACCACAGCCAGGCACTATTGCACTTAATAGAAGGCTTTGCCGGGGTGGGGGCGGGACTGGGTGGGGTGGTGGCGAGGGAAGGTGCAGGGGCCACCCATGGAGATTTTTTTACCTCATCGCCTCATAGCCTGGATTTGCTGTATGACTTCTTAAATTCCTCAGCTCTGCTGTGGGCAAGTGTCTTAGTCAGGGTCAATAGGAAGCAGAGCGGAGGCCCTGATGAATCTGAATCCTTCCAGTTTAGCTAGAACCCCAGTGAGCCGCTCTCCTTCCTTCCCTTTGCTCTGAGATAGGTTTCATGTAATTTAGACGCAACTCTAACTAGTATGTAGCTGAGAGTGACTTTGAATTTCGCATCCTCCTGCCTGTACCTCCCGAGCGCTGGGATTACTGGCATGCGCCTAAAACAGCCATTTTGAGGTTTTATTTATTTCTATTATATGTGCATAGGTGTTGTGCTTGCATGAATATCTGTGCACTGTGTGAATACAGTGATTCCTGAAGAGGGCTTCAGATCTCCTGGGACTGGAGTTACAGACTGCCGTGAACTGCCTTGTCAGCGCTGGGAATGGAACCTGCATCTGGGAATGCAGCCAGTGCTTTTCCTCCTCCTCTTCTTTTTTTGGTTCTGTTTTCTCTAGATACAGTTTTTCTGAGTAGCCCTGGCTGTCCTAGAACTCACTCTGCAGTCCAGGCTGGCCTCCAACTCAGAGATCCACCCGCCTCTGCTTCCCAAGTGCTGGGACTAAAGGCGTGCATGCGTGCGTGCACTGCCTCACCCAAAGCCAGTGACCTTAAAGTCGAGCATTTCTCCAGTACCCACATGTAGGTCCCCCCCCACCCCACCCCAGACAGGGTTTCTCTGTGTAGCTTTGCACCTTTCCTGGAATTCACTCTGTAGCCCAAGCTGGCCTCGATCTCATGGAGATCCGCCTGGCTATGCCTCCCGAGTGCTGGGATTAAAGGCGAGTGCTGGCTTTAAAGGCCGCCGCCGCCTGACCCAACATGTAGTTTTATGTGGTGTTGGGAGCTAGAACTGGGGGCTCCCACGAGGCAAGCACTCTATCAACTGGACTACATCCTCAGCCTGCGGATACGAGTCTTTTTGTCATTTTGAGTCATTTGTCAAATCTGTGTGAAGACAGCACCATATTCCTTTTACATTTGTGTGTCCTTTACCTTGCAGTAGGAATGATCTGTAGCTAGGGCCACAGGCTCATTGCATGTTAAAGCTGATAGGCTCTCAGGAAAACGCAGTAGTGAAGTCACAGGATTTCCAACCCTAGCCTGACCATTTGCCCCCTCCCACCCATGGCCATGGCTTCAGGGGAGCATGTGTGTATCCTGGCTGTCCTTTCCCCCCCCCCTCCCCCCTTTTTTTTCTGTCTTTCATTTACACATTTTAATTTAGAGTTGGAGGAAATAGCTCAGTCAATGGAAGTGCATGCCACATAAGCGTAAAGACATGAGGTCAATATCTAGACCACATCGAGAAAGCTGAGTGTGCTGGCACATGCTCGCAATCTCAGTGCTGGGAAGGCAGAGAGAGGCAGACCTCTGGGGCTTCCTGGTCTGTCAGTCCTGCCAGAGGCAAGTGAATCTCTTGTGAGTTCAAGGCCAGCCTAGTCTACATAGTGAGTTCCAGGCTAGCCAGGGCAACATGGTGAGACACTTCCTCCTTTGTTGTTGTTTTTTTTTGAAGACATGGATGTAGGAAGTTATTTGAGGGAAAGGAGTGGCCAGTAAAAAGGGACAGTGGGACAAGAGAGTGAGGGGTTAAATATGATCATACTATAATGTACACATATGCGAAAACAAGACCAAATGGAGCTCCTATAAAGTAATACATGTCAATGGTGAAAAGCAAAAAGTGAGAATTATCATGTCCCTTTCAGGGGCTGTGTTGAGGCATACCCTTTCTAGACATAATTTGTGAGTTATCACAAAGATATGCTTTAAAATTGCTTATTTAGGGAAGTGAGGGACTAGAGAGATGACCCAGTGGTTAGCAGCACCAACTGATATTGCAAAGGACCTGCGTTTGATTCCAGCATCCACATGGCAGCTCATAACCACCCATCTGATGCCCTCTTCAGATCTCGGAGGGTAATGGGCATGCACATGGTACACAGACACATATGCAGGCAAAAGACACAATAAAATAAAGTGGGAAGTGAAAAGAAAAAAAACACACTCATCTGTCTGTCTGCCTGCCTGTCTGCCTGCCTGCCTGCCTATCTATCTATCTATCTATCTATCTATCTATCTATCTATCTATCTATCTATCTATCTAT